>JAYRBW010029393.1:0-12240 GCA_036023295.1 Invenusta paracnida
GGGTGTTGATACACACTGTACAGGCAGAATCAATACAAGATATGACTATAGCTTTTCAGCGTCCCTCAGCGTTCAATATTTCCTTATATAAATTTTGCATACGCAGCCTGAGACAAACCAACTCGCTGTACAGTCGATCAGTTTCGGTTTCGGCTTCAGTTTACAGAAATACCATATCCGATTTCCAGTCCACCCTGATTTCCAAACTACCCCGATTTCCAGTCCACCCCAATTTCCAGTTCACCCCTATTTCCAAACCACTCCTATTTCCAATCCACCCCTATTTCCAATAGGAGGTCGGTTATCTATCTATACTACTAACATTAGTATTAAAACCAGGATTAATTTGAACTAGGCGTTAGTTTTAAGAATTTATAATATTAAATTCGTTTTCTTAACACCTAACCTCTAGAGATAAAGCCTTGTCTGACTTAAGAGTTGTTTTTAGATCTGTGTGCAAAAATGGTGAATTTTCGTTTAGGGGCCTTTATTTTGATGAATAATATACAAATTGAGCGAGTTAAGAGGGAGCCATCAATTTCGAAAGAAAACTTAAGGAAGTCATACGGATTAAATTTTTTTCAAGTGTAGCAGTTATCGAATGAATTTCATGTTTGCAGAGCAAGTTAGTTTATTTATATGAAATAATATCTGAATTTTTATTTATTTGATCCATTGTGCATTGTGACTAGCTCCACTCACTTGATTCTTTTTGATAGTCTGAAAAGGAAATATGGTATTTAAAACGTTGACTATATGATATTAATAATGATCAATTAGAAAAATGTTTGAACTAAAATATCTCACATTAGAAAATTACCATTATGATCTCCTTTCCTACATTAAAAAAAAACAATAACGGCTGATTCAGTTGAGAATTCTTTCGCAATTTTTGTGTAAAATTCATTAAAGCGGTTAGATTTCTAAGATTTTAAATAATCTCTGTGGTGTTGCTTCAAACTATTTAACGCATCCAAGATTTTTCTCTCGTTCCAGTTATACCTCATTTTTATGTTTGAAAAATCGATAAGTTTCGGTTTTAAATTTTTTTTAAATTTTATCACTAACACTTTTACAATTGTTAAAACCGGTTCAGGTATTATTTTACTGGTTTTAAGACTAAAACTAACACTAACAGTAACACCTTGAGATAAAATCAGTTGTAAAGTCACCCATTGTGCAATCTTTCTTTCCGATTGCATTGATATTATAACGCTCCATTAACTACCCCTAGTGCATTAAATGTTACTGTAACGGTTCAGCACAGTTGTAATCACAGTTACCACAACGTTGTTTCTTTCCTCCTAAAGTTCAGTTGCTTCAATGTTGCAATGAATCGTTGCAACAAAGTTGCATGAAACGTAGCAGCGACAATTAATCGCAACAACATTGTAAACATTTTCTTTCAATTTATTTAAATTTTTTATATTGATTTAAATTTTATATACTATTGAGTTACTTCATATACATATATCATAATATTCTCAAAGTTTAAGCATTTGTTTTTAATGTAAAACCATCTAACAAAAAATATCAATTGGCGTGCAATTGACGTTAATCGGACTAAGTTTGTAAAGGTTAGAATTTGGTTACCCAGATCATTCATAAGCAGTTTGATGTGAAGGTTCAATGAGCTACTTTTAAACTGCAGTAAATAGACTTTTGGAATATACGTATACAATATGCCGTCCAAACAGTATCAAAACTACATTCATAAAAACAGTTGTGTGTGCTATAAAAATAGTATGCGTGTTACCTCAAATAATTTTCATATAACTAGGTGTTATAAAATAAAAGAAGTGCGTGTTTATAAATGAAAATGATTGTGCTACATCAAAAAAGCTGTGCGTTACATCAATTTCGACATTGAGATAGGTGTTATATGATATATTTGTGTGTGTTACATCAAAACAGCGCTTATTTGTGTGTGTTACATAAAAATGCGATTATTTGTGTGTTACATCAAAACAGCGCTTAATTGTGTGTGTGTTACATCAAAACAGCGCTTATTTGTGTGTGTTACATCAAAACAGTGCTTAATTGTGTGTGTTACATCAAAACAGCGCTCATTTGTGTGTGTTACACCAAATACCCCATTCTGATTGGCTAAGCGATTGTTTACAATTTTTGGCGGCTTTTTGAATTTAGGAGAAATATGGCTACTGCTTCGGCTAATAATGGTAAGTATAGTATATACTTATCAATGAGATTATATTGACATTGTCATTACTCTTGAGTCTTGGCAAGGGTAGTGTAATCATATAGCCCCTTATAATTTTAAGGGACCCGCCTTAACTAAGGGCACTAAAAATAAATTCCCTTGACATAAGACTTTACTTTAAGAGAGTTTAGTAGTTTAGTTTATTTTTAACAAAAATATTTATAAATGATTATCTATGTGAATCTGCAATATATGCTCATGCCTCTTAGTCTACTTTTTTATCGATTCAATTTGCAATTTTATGACATGATTAACAACTAAAACATCTTTACCTGTTACAAATTTACACCTAAAAATTAAAGTTTTAAACAATTAAAATGTGTTATTAGAATTAAGAGTTTTTTTAATCAATCTCAAATTTTATGACTTTATTTCATATCAGGCTTTGTATATAATAATCAAAGAAGAAGTAGTTTTGTTCAACATTCTTTATATATTTTTAGGTGAAATATAAAACTAAAATATTATTAAAAATAAAGTTATTTTCTAAATAAAAATAGGAGAAATGTAAGAAACAGGACAATGATGCTAAGGAATGCAGTATATATGTATACTCAATGAAAAATAGTCAGTACTTTCGAAATTTACTTAGCTTATACTCTGGTTGTTCAATAAAATTAATGGGTACTGATTTAATGATCACATTAATAATGATAAAAGTTGAGTAAAGTGTTATATGTAAATGCACCAGGAAGGCAGTAAATATTACACTAATTTGTTGATTACTTGTATTAAATGAGACCAAAATTTGTTTCAAAATATATATGGGTATATATATGAAGTGAGTGAAATGATGATATATTAAAATAATTGATATTGCTAATAGAAATATAGCTTTTATCATGAAAAGATTAATAGTTATAAAAATAAAAATAGCCTGTTTTGTCTATAAAATCTATTATCAGGATTTTTATTAAATTTGATTTTTAAAACATCAAAATTGAATTTGAACATTTAAAATCTTATTCAAATTTTGAAAATTTCCATTCATCCAACTGAACTGTCTACCTAGTACCCATATTAATAATCCCATTTCCTCAGGGTAATATTTACTCCTACCTGTAGGTAGCATATTACCCTCACCTAGAGATAATTTTAGGAATGTTATTAATAAGTTAAGAGTAATACTATTCATAAGTAAATGGAAATCCAGGTTTATTTTTAGGTAAACACTTGTTTTGTCTTAGTTATGCATTAAGAGTTCAAAAGTAGTGAAATAGCTAACATTCTAATATGTTTTTTGTGTATAGTATAACTTAACAACTATTCCATATATGCCAACATATTTCAATGATTTAAAGTTGTGTTGCCTTATATTTATTGTATTATGATATAAGTATTATTTCTGTATATAAATATCCTCAAATATTATCTTAATACAATAGTACCAATAGTGAAGTTTTTTTCTAATTTATTTGTGTAGATCATCATGTAAGTATTGCCTTTCAAATCTATACACTGGACAGTTTAAATGTGGTAATGTAATTTCAAATGTTCATGATGAGAATTCAATAAAAAGTACTTTACTTGTGATAATTTATTTTACTGGCCATATTAGATTTTATACCTATATATGTATATAACAAAAAAATAAATGCTTATGTCCTACATTATTTTCTAGCTATAATTAATATCTATTTAGCCATCTACAAAGAGATATTAATTCTTATTAGCTATCTTAAAATCTTTTAGTACTAGAATTATTCAAAATATAAATAATGTAGAAAAAAGATTGAAGAGACTCCTTTTGATTGAAATCAGTAGAAATCTATTGTGTATATTTATGCATATAACCATGACCACATTGTTACCTATTTTAAATCTCAATGCATCACTTTATTTTCAACTTTAAGTGCTGATGTAGTTAGAATATTAGTAAAAATAAGGAATGTACTAACAGTTCATCTATAGTGACTATTTTTATCAAATACCTTTAGGTATCATTATAGGTGAATTATGCTTTATATATATGTAGTTCTAAGATATATTATGACACAGTTATAAACATCTTCCATTTTATTGATATTTGGACATAGTTATAACTATATAAATAGCTATAGCATCTAGAAATCATATGCAGTCATAAAAGTTATATCATTTGTTTTCTTAATACTTTTTTGCAACAAAATTGTATAGGTATAGTATAAATTAAAAATAGTAATTATGTAAGAATTATCAATGCCTACAACCTTTATTTGGTACCTTATATATTTTTTACTTTTTTGGGTCGTGTATAATATCCTACAGAATTCTCAATAATTTATAGTAACACCTTATTCAATAAAAATGTATATATAAGTTATATTATACTGAAGTTAAAATACATTTAAAACATTTCTATTTAACAAAAAGTAATGACGCCTTTTTTCATTCATTGATTTTAAAATTAAATATAGCTTGAACTGTATTATTATATTATTTACATTTTAAAATAAGAATTGTGAGTTTTGCTGAGTTTATGTACCATACTATTTCATTTGCATCTTAAAGTGTACATAATTTAAAATATGGTCTATATTATTTATTTAACAATTTTAATACTGATATATTTAACATAATTTATGTGGATTCAATTAAACTCTCTAAAAATGATTTTAATTTTATAAGCAGTCTCAAAAGTTACTATTATAGTTCATGTTTATAATATTATTATTGATAGTTTTCCAAAATCATTAATGAAACCATTTCGATCATTACAGGAATATTTAAAAAGCATCTATCTGCTAACTAGTACTAATTGTCCATTTTTTATATTTAATATCCAAAGTATTGTTGGATTGATTGCACATGATAAAATGCAACTAAATGACATTAAAATTTATTACTTTACTATACATATAACTATCTTTGTGCCTATTGTGTTTCCAAACTCCTTAATTACTGCATAATCATAACAATAATACGCACCAAACAATAAATGGATGGGCAAAGTTTGCATGTTTTTAGAAGTGTACTGAGTTTGTTTAAACATTTTTTAGATAATGAAATATTACCAATGTCAGTATAAAATGTTATGTCATCTCAAACAAATCTAGTCAAAATAGCCTTCTATTCAAAATATAATTGTAAACAAGTGCTTTTAGATTCTACATGTTGCGATTGAACATACAAATTTTAGTATATACAATAATATGAAATAGTGGTAATGTATGTATTTTACTTGAAGTATTTATGTAGAAGTCATATTTGAAATTCTTTATGGCTCCTGCATGGGTAGGAAATCCTTCTACAACACTATTTTCTACAACCTTATAGAAGTCATTTAGAATGATGTTTAATATAAACACACGTTTTAGATTTAATTTATTTTTACTAGATCAGTTTAAATTTTCAATAGGTTATATTTTAAATGTATTTAATATAATTAAATTAGTAAAAACTCATAAATTATTGAGTAAAGTTCATGTGTACCTTGTAGCTCTTTTAGTGTTGTGGCATACGACAACACTGAATATAGTTTCTGGAACTTGGAATTCTCATAATGTTTTAAATTAAAAATAACAATAACTTGATATAAGAAGTAACAATGAAAGAAGCCTTTAAGTACAATACTATTGCATACTCGACACGTAGGAGGTCTGTGTCATAATATTTTATTAGGATTTATCAGAAAATGTGTAATGTAAAGTTTTATTTTTCAGCGACCTTTTTCAATCTAATATAAAAAGTGTTTTATTTAATCTAACATTTCTACAGTTTGAGCATTATAATATATTTTTTGTTTCAGACATCAGAGAGCTCCAACATATTGTACAGTAAGTGAAAGAATTAATTTCAATAAATTTAATGTATTTATGTCAAACACACCCTTTAATAAATTTAGCTAAATTTAAAAGTTTGGGAATGTGCCCGTATATGTAATATCTATTAGAAATCTCACATGAGACAATTATTGATCATCGAAATAGCTCTATGATAGTTAAATAGTTTACATTTTCCGACATCAAATGTATTTATGTTTGAACTTATTATTATTTCCAATAAAATTATATTGAATTAATCATTCAGTTGGTAGACATACAAAGTGATTAAATAACCATACGTACAACAATTTTCACAGTTCACAATATTGAAATGCTCAACAAAATTACACTAGATGTTCGAAATGTCTCCTTTCCTTTTTTATACACTACAGAGTTTAGTTGCACATTTTTAGTAAAACCTGTAAGAAACCTGAGACACAACGATGGATATTCTAAATTATGATAATAATTATACTTCAATTTGCTGATTCAACTACCGCGTCAATGGTTCAAATGCGTTAACGGTATCTCAAATTGCATCACAATAAAAAAAATCGCAAACAGTTAGATGCGTGGATCATGGGGGCTGTTCAGATTTCCTTTTTTACCAATTCAATGATTATGAAGGTGGACATTCAGTAATGTTCATGTAACATCGGAGAAATGAGGTCGAGTTTACCGTTTAGATGACACATTTTTTCTTTTCTAGTCTTATACTAAGGACTATAACATGTCCACGCAGAGCCGCACAATAGGTGTCTGCATTCAATATTACGAAGCTAATGTCAAAACTCACCACTCGTATGTCATTAAATTAATAAATGCCATATTCCAAACCGAATTGAGATTTTGTGCTGGGTTAAGCCTAAGGATTTTTTTAAATCAAATTGTGCATATTGTGCTGGTTGAACTATCGATTTGTGTATAATATTTCTTCTTTTGAAATCAACATCATTTTAAAATAATCTTCACCACAATATATATTACCCTTTTGCAAAACTCAACTCTAGGTACAATCAGGTTCATAATCATCAGCCATTTCATGAGCACAATTGTACGGATGGTATTTAAGCCTGTTGACAACATACAAGACTTTTAAACACCATACTACATCTGTAAATCTTTTTTATTTATAAAAATATCAGTGTTTAGTTTAATATCAATTAAAATTATCCATGACTGTGGGTACTAGATATGTGCCTTTACCATAGGCAGGTTATTTTTGTTGCAATTTTTAAAAATGTACAAATGGTTTGGATAGTTTTTGCTTAACACTGTACATTTCTAAGCCTTTAGAAAGAATGTGTAGATGTATGTTTAAAATAGAAACATTAAATATAGAATCATCAATAATCGTCAATTGCGTAATATTTCTTTTGTTATATCTTTGTTATAGTGATGGTCAATCGGCATCAACATTTTTACAACACCTACGTGATCTGATTGTTGATTGTCAAGGGACACTGGCATGCCCAAAAACTGAACCAGAAATATTGAGTTATTTTCAGAGAAGATTAGAAGCGGCATTCACCGAAATTTTAACTCTTTTAACAGTACGTTTTTAATCTCTCATAATTACATCGCTCAGAATAATGTTCATAAGGTACATCTTGAACGGACTAAGTATCGCACTAACCTATATTGTAGATAAATATTCACGATAATAATCATTCTATACTAAACAAAATGTTAGCTTCAACTTTACGTTCAGTATATTGCGCATAGTTTATGCTTAATATTTTAAACTGCAGTTTTTCTTAAATATTGGAAGAATTGGATTTGTGTGCTTTTTTAAATATAATTATTGTTATTTTTCGGTGTTTAACTAAAATATATTGTTTAATTGAATTAAATTAATTAATTGAATAGACTTTTAAAGGGGTTATTATTGAACGCATCACTCAGGGTCTAATTGCGTGTTATTATAGATACTTTTTATACCCCTTTGGAGCATCGTGTGACCGCCCCCCCCCCTACCACCCATTATATTCTTGACCAATCAAAAACGAGTAAATAGTATATAAAGGCGACGAATAGCGGCGCAAATCATTCTTCATTTCGCTTTGCTACGAGACGGTCGTGTTCGCTCTGCTCTCTCACACAAGATGGCTACTTATCAACAACTTATTTATTTTATTAATCCGGAACATCTTCCGCAGATGCCTACTGTAACAGTGGGACCACATCGAGTCGCTCGGATGGCCGACCGGACACTTTATTTTTATCAACGTTAATGCTACTGGCGGGGCAGCGACTTACTTTACAAGTTCGGTATTTCAAAGTTTTAAAGGACAGCTGGTCGGCGGATACGTTATTAGCTATCCATCTACATTTCACAACACTTCAGCGGACGAGCCCCGCGATCACTTGCGGGCTAACGTGGCATGGATCGAGATGTAAGTGCAGAGACAACTATGCGGCTTCTACAAAACGAGGTTATTGGTGCGTCAAAGACATATCGGAAATTATTCTTGGCCAACAAAACTGTACGATTTACGTTCAAGTCACAAGGCTAAATTTGCGAGCAATGTCAAGGGGTTCGACTGGTCGGGCAAGCCTCTTAATCTACGCGGGACCAGGTCGCTATCAATTTGTACTCCGCTGTAATGGGGTATACCTGGATCAACACGACGACACGGATCATGTTGCCAGTCTCAACTTGCGTGTGGTACAGATTCGCTTCAATCCACTTGAGCCATCAGCCGTAGCAGATAAGGACTGTTTCATGGCTGCTATCCTACCTTCGGGGGACTTACCGGTGGCGGGGGAACCAATTGCGAAAAAGGCAAGGTCGAAGAAGGTGGCATTGACTCGACCTATCGCTATACTACGACGACCGGAAGCTCTGATGGAGACCGACGTTCAACTGGCAGTATAGGTACTTCCTATACCTCTTTAGTTTTTGACTCTAATAAAACTATCCATTACCTAGTATCTCTTCTTCTTCTAGCAGTTTTATTACTATTGATCATATTGAAACATTATGTCTACCCACTCTCTCTTTATCCTCATTGAACGTTAATGACACCACTGATTCTCCTACTAAATGTTGTACTATTCTATTCTATGATTAACTATTATTGTTGTTGTAATATGCTTGTATTCTCCTTCCAATTATACACTTCATAAAAATATATATGTTTGGTCTTCTTATTATTTGTATATTTTAACCCGGGAAAAGAAAGACAGGAATAAATTGAAAGTTTTTATTATCCATAGGTAATTTTATTTTGGGAAATCTCACTACTTCAGTTATAAACGTTTGCATTAATCAGCGGAGCATTAGTAATGTCATTTTACAATCGTTTCGGATACTTGATATTCCAGCGTAAAATATTCCTGTGATGTCATGTATAACATATAGAAGAGTAGACATAGTATGAAGTAGACAAATTAACTACTTGACTAGTTCTCATCATTTTGCTAAGTATTTGTGGAATTGAAGTCATGATCTAGAAATATATCAACGATAGGACTGACTATACTATAGTGACAAAATTATATACAACTATTGTAAAATTAATTTGTAGACACAAGTTCATAGTCAGTTCATATATTGAGCAGTGCAAGTGAAGCATAGCATTATTGAGATCCAAGTACTCATCGGGTGAGGAGCTGATTGTAAATTTAATCGGTGCATTTCCCTGGTTTACATTATTCAGAGGGTGAACATCAACCCTCTGTGCATGGTCAAGTACTGTCTGATCACCTGAGAGTTCGCTCTTGGTACACGAGCAGTCGCTGGGATTAATCATAATACAGTCACTCGTCTATATTGTTTGCGGAGAGGTTTTAGTCGCCTGTTTATAGTCGAGGGGGGGCGGTCACGTGATGCTCCAAAGGAGCACCTTATATTACTACTTATATATGTATACTAATTACTATTTGGCTCCCATATATAACCTTATAAAATTTAATATTTGTAGGTATTCACAAAATGTATAGGCACGAAAAATAAGATTTACTCGTTACAGATACCGAAAAAACTTCAGAATTTTAAAATTGATAAGTCTGAAATAATATAATTTTACCATCTCTTCACCAGTCTATTAATTGAATAAGCTAATTATATTCGATGACATATTTTATTCTCCAGGTAATCTTTACGTAAGAGTATACGTAATATATTCTATATATGTATAGTGCTATAAGTTTTTAACCTTTTAAACCCTAAAATTAGTATCTTTATTAATAAAATCAAAGTGGCGATCTCGCTTTGTATTGCAATTTCTCGTATATTAAAAAATCAGGGACGTTTCGCTAAAGATTGGGCGATATTTTCAATTATCTAGCACTTTTGTCGTAAAGCTGGTTTAACAAACGGTTATACCTGTCAACTCTTCCACGATTTTGGTAGTTTAAAAATTCATTTCACAAGGATCATTTTGGTCAGAAAATTATTTTTCTATCTGTTTTGATTGGCGAATAAATTTTCTTCTTATCAAACCGTACCAGTACCGCCTGGGTTTCAACTGAAACGGTTCAAACAAAACTACCTGAAATCTTTTTGTAAAAATCTATATAATACATAACCTGCAGATATATATGATGTAACTCGTTAACATAATATGTATATTGTATTTCTATTAAATACCACCATCCCTTTTTTAGAACGAACACCTCAGCTCCGTCTGCATACAACATCTTCAAGAATTGACAACATTTATTCAGCAACTGATACTTCGTGTTCGTCGTCATTTGCCACCAATAAATAATTGTACCACTCTTTCGTTAAATTCTGCTGTTGTTATTCATTGTGGAGATGGTGGAAGATATTTCGAAGGAATGTTTGCAGTATTACTATGATCTAGGTTTCACTTGGCCACAAATTGCGGAAATTTTGAATGTAAGTTTGGCAACCGTCAAGAGGCGTGCTTCAGATTACAAAATCAATAAAAAATTCTCAGATGTTTCTGATGCCGATTTAGAAATAGTAATTAAAGAACTTCACAACTCTCATCCCAACATTGGTGTCCTTTCTATGCTTTGCACGGAAAAATGTATGCATGTCCAAAGAGAACGCGTGGAAAAGGCTTTCAGAAATGTCGATCCTATAAGCAGCTCTCAGAGATGGGGAGCAGTAACAGCTCGCCGAAGGTACCAAGTTGCCGGCGCAAACGCTTTATGGCACATGGATGGACATCATACACTTATCCGATATGGCTTTGTCGTGCATGGCTGCATTGATGGCTATTCGAGGCTTTGCGTTTATTTAAAGATCGCTACTAATAATTATGCAATGACTGTTGTTTCGTTTTTTAAAAATGCAGTTAATGAATATGGTTGTCCATCAAGAGTGCGAGGTGACAAAGGGGGTGAAAACAGGGACGTTGCTACGTATATGATTGAAATTAGAGGTCTTGGTCGAGGTAGTTTTATTGCAAGGAAAAGCACTCACAATCAGCGCATAGAGCGGTTTTGGCGAGATGTCTTTCGTTTTGCTCTATTTTCATTTTACGAAATTTTTCATAACATTGAGGTCTCTGGTTGTTTGAATCTAGAGAATGATATTGATGTTTTTGTCTTCACTACACCTTTTCTCCACTTATCAGTCAAAATTTAGATCGTTTTTGTAGTGCATGGAATGCGCATCCACTGAGCACCGAACGAAACCGGACTCCAACTCAAATCTTTGTAAACAGCAGAGAAAACTCTCCGGATGTCATGTTGTTGGGTAGCCAAGTGCAGGACACTCATCAGTACGGAATTGACTGGAGTGGGCCAATTCCTTCGGAGCAAGAATCAACTGTTAATCTGTCCGACATAAATAATCCTTTAAATGAAGAACAATCCCAACATCGGTTTCCCTTCGGATCTACAACTGATATCACAAATGCACGGAACATGTTTCACAGCGTTCAATCATATATTTCCGATGTTTTGTCTGTGCCCCCTACATTAAACAGCATTGAACCTCTACGTCGATCAACCAGACAGATTCATCCAAATTCTGTTTACGCTGACTACATCTTATTATAGTGTACACATTCCCATGTAGAAATTTCTGTTTCAATTACTTTTATCGATGAGGCTTGTAAATTATTATTGCTCCACTATATAGTGAAACTCATATTATTTCCCTTATTATCGACAGGTTAAAGGTTAATAAAACATTGTACAAAATGTTAGGGCTAAATAATGCGACATTTTGTAATTTACTATTGAATTATGCCTATTATAGCTTAAAGTACAGCCTTATTTAACGGTTCGTGTACGTTCACAATTTTACTAGGATTTGTACGTTCTGGGGTGCTATAGCACCCCAATACATGATTT
>JAYRBW010029404.1:0-12240 GCA_036023295.1 Invenusta paracnida
AAAGATATTAGAAAGATTCTGAGTAATAAAATATATTATACCCAAGAAAAATTCTTTACTTCTTCATTACTTTATATATATATATACTATATATTAAGGAAAAAAAGTAAGTATGTACGAATACAGATGTAACTATTCACAAAACTCTGTATAATATTCTATAGCTCTTGGTATTTTTTACACGTAAACAGAGCATCATAATATTCGAACTTCTGTGATGTATACAAGTCTTTTTTAGTAGTCCATAGTTATGTTCTATTAATTATGTTTTTATCCTTTCTCCCCCCCCCTTTTCAGAAATCAAACCAAAATTGATCTCCGAATCTCTACATTCCTTGACTCTAAGTACACCAACGTCTAGGGCCAGTTTTATTTCACCTGGTAAGCGTTTTTTGTTAACCATATCTAATGGGTAAAGTTGCTGAGATTTATTCCAATCAAATGTGGATTTAAGGCAGCCAAGTGTTGTTTTTCGACAGTAAGCGTTGTTTTACTCACATTCGAATTTAAATAGGTCATGCGGTGCTTAAGTTTTCAGATTTAGATAAATGGAAATCAAATACGATTTATGTCAATCAAATATAGATTCAAAATTAACGTTGAGATAAAAAATATTGGTAAGGAGTATATGTCTTAAATAAAAATGTAAAATCAATAAACATTAATTTAAATTATTTTGTTGCATAAAGCGTTTTATGAGACAACAATGTTTCCTCTTCAGGTTGAATAAATATGACATTGGTGACCGATCGAACAAATATATAATAGGAACCCATTTATTAAACTGTAATACTTGTAACATTATGTCTCTAAAGATTTCTTTAAAATAATTGTTGTAGGCTCATCAGACTTCCATATTATGATCAAGGATGCCATTTTAATTAAAACACATAGTCCTCCTTTAAATAGAACTATTACTAATGACAGTGCATCTTTTTTTCTTGACTATTTGTTTTAGCTTCTATTATTTGTCACTATCTCTATTTTCCTCTCATGTTCTTGTATGTTTCTTAATGTGATGCAATAGGCAACATTCTACTTAAAACCAGCCTTTTATGAATTTTCGTTTTTCTTGCTTAAATTCTTAACCAGTCAATTTAATAGTTTTTGTACATGAAGAGCAGCTAAATGTATTTAAATTTATTGTTGATTGTTTTTACTTTTTATGCCTTTTAAATAAGCTTGTTCCTAAGGTAGATATGGCCAAACGACTATAACTACCTAAATAGCCAAATGACCTAATTTCTTAGTTTCAAGGTCACCGGTTGCTTAGTTTCCGAGATAAAGCTGTTTAAATATATACTTTCTATTCTATGTAAAGATTTCGCAAATTTCTGTGTCGTATTGGAGACTTTTGAACATTTAAGTTGATACATTGTGGAGAGCACTATAAAATAAATTATTGCATAGTCAACTTTGGCATGGTGGTAAAGATTTCTAGTTCGATGGAAATCCGTGAATCAAACAAATTCTCTAGTTTTCAATAGACATGGTAGTTTATCAAGATATAATAACAACTCTTAAACGCTAAATGTTTGAAAAAAGAACTAATAACATTTTATATTTTCCATTTCAGGTTTTAACAAATTCGTAAAATTATCTTGATTTTAGACACATACGTCAAGCTAACGAACTTTTAGTGAAAAGCATCTAGAGACATGTAAATATGTTTCATCATCTAATATCTACGTAAATAGTTTAAACTGCTTCCATCAAGCTTGTCACCCCGTTTTAAATCATATATCAATATTTATACATATCAATAAAGAGTGGTAAAAATAACAACTGAATGAATATCAGTAATTTTGCTTTTGATTTTATTATCAATCTGTTCTGCAAATTTGCATCCTAGATTCCCACTACCGCTTCTGAAGTTATTTGTACATAATTGTAACTTTTAAACCTTAATTTCCATTTAATGATGCAATTATTCCAGAGGCCATTGAGATCAACCGGATTGCAGCTCGACACAACTGGCTGGCATCTGTCGAGTCTTCAAACTTTCATCCAGGCCACCCCTTATACTCGGTACCCCAGGATCAGTCCTCCTACCTGGTTGCTAGCACTGGTATTAGCTGTAATAGTAGCATTGACAACGGAGGTTCGAGTCAGCCCTACCTGACATCCGCCGGTAACAAGCCGCTTCTCTATAGCAACCGGATGCCATCTTCAACTGCAGTTACCAGTTGTGTTGACAGTACAGCGTCTTACATCACCAACAGGTACCTGGTTATAACATTAGCACAGTAGCAATAACTATAAAAACATGCCTGTATATTGTTAATTTGATTCTAAACAACTTAGAATTACTTGGTAGTGCAGGGTAAGAACACAAACAAAATACTCTGTCTGAAAATGAGCAAAAAAGTTATAATTAAAGTCTTTGTTTCTGTTAAGTCAATAAAGAAACTAATAAAACTAATAAATTATAGAAAAATGTCAATTGCATTACAATAATTATGTTCAATTTTTAAAGAATATCACAATTTGTTGCCATTTCACTTTAGAAATAGTAAAAAATTATCATAATATTACATAAAAGCTGTTTGGTGTTAAAAACAGATTTTAAAATTTATGACACATTTTTATTTAAAAAAATATTTAAAATGTGCAGATGAACTATTGATGTCACATAGTTTTATAAGGAAGACTAACCATTAAATGTAAATATGAATTATGTATTGTGTGATATGTGATTTTGACTAATTGATTGTAAACATTACAATGTAATTATTCTGTTATTTCTTTTAGCTCGCAATATTGCCACATTGAAAACGCGCATGAATCATATGTGAAGACCAAAAAAGGAGCACATATTTCTGATATGCAGCATGCAAGCTATTCCACTTCTTCGCTGTGTGAGTGAGATCACAATTCGTTATAGATATTCTCACCAGTTTATTAACGTACTAAAAAGGTTTTAAACTTATAACCAAATCTGTTATTTGTTTGTTAGCACAAAATACACTGATCCATTATTAAATCAAAAAGGGAGTTTTGCCATAACCTAAACTCTTCAGTACATTTTCATTATTCACATGATTGTCAAGATAGCACGTAATTTAGAACGTTTGAAAATACTAGAGTTATTGACTAAACTGCGCTATCCAACGTCAAATCTGATAAATTTGTAGGTTTCTTTGCATGATGCTTGAGCGTTGAACAATGCAAAAAATCGTTTTTTAAAGTCATCCCCAAATTTTCTATCAAATTTATCCTATTATGAGTGAGTCGATGGCCTCGATACAGATTGAGAATCCGAGATTTATTCCAACGCTCTTCTGTTTGTATGCCTTGACCAGCTGTTCTGCTCAATTCCGCTAGAGCAGTAAGTTTTGACAATCGATTAAAGATGTTGTTGAATTTGGTGTTAATGTTATTACGACTATATCTTCATGAAATGCCAGCAACATGTCTATTTTCTTAAATTCAAAATAGCCTCTCTACTAGTTCACCATGCAAAGTAACGACAAGTGGTGCCGCTGTATCAAGCAGCTTTTTGGCAATACAAATGCTGCCAAGTGGGAGAACCTAAGAAATGTGTAAGCCATTAGCTTGAACTTTGGTATCACGATCCCGTTTTCCAGAGAAATAGCTGCTGTAGGGGTACATGTTTCTTTCAAAGTAGGTGTTATGTGGGTACAGTTCCATTATTGTTTCATATGTGCGGTGTCTTTGGACCGATCGTGTTCTGCTCATGCCAGGTATCTATATGCATAATTTTCTGCTTGTCTACCATCGTGTATCAATGCATGTTGCAGATATGTCCGCCTTTTTGAATGATTTGAACGATTGCCTTGATAATCAGCATCTGGTGCTATTTTCTTTGTATAAACTTGGACGCCATTGATGGAACATTGAGAGGCTGTAGTGTCGTATGCTTGGTCTTCTTTACACTTAGCTATATAGATTTCATATTTTGTTATTGCCAACATCGACATAATAATGTTGTGCTCGAAAAAACGAGGCAATTTCACTCTCGATAATAAATTTACGCTGGGTTTAACTTTCGACAATGAAATGACACTGTCTGAAACAATGTATGTACTCCAAGAGTATTATAAATATAGCAAAATGCCGGCGGCGCAACATCAGTTTAGTGCCCCTCTATATTATGAAAGGGGAGATGACTAGTCACCCCTCCCCCACAAACTGCAGACTGATGATTTTTACCGTTGATTGACATTGGTATTCCTATAGAATACGTACAAGTTTTAAAGGAGTTGGAAATCGGTCTAGCATATAAATAATTGATAGATGATTGGACCTTTCGCTTGTTTCTCAGCGGCATCAGCGACGAACTTAGAATCACGAGGTTGCAATAGAGCTGACTCGATTGACGTGAGAGAAGGAAGCGGAAGTCGAACGGCTGAAGAGATGGACTGGAACAAGACATCGGTCGATAATTCTGGAATGTATCAGCTCTCCTCTTCGCTCGACATGCGTAAGTAATTTTCACTGCTTGAACTTTGTGTCACAAACATTATTAGCAGAGTAACTAGCTTAATTAATGTAAAGATTATCATTATAATACTTGTTTAAATTATATGATCATCATATTAATTGGTATATGTATTACTGGAATAATTAGTATGTGTATGTAGTATAACTAAGCTAAACTAAAATATAAATAAGGTGTGAGTATCGATGATATTTGCACAATTTACACAGTTAGCTTACTATAGTTAGTATAATTATAATAATTAGTCTGATATCACATATGATAACATTTTGTTAATATATTGCGACAAGACTTTCTTTATATAAACATACTTGAAATATACAGTTTATAAAAAACGAAATAGTTAAAATGACTTATTCAAATAGCTATGCCATAGATATTCAAAAAATATCATTAATATAGACTATAGGTAAAACATATCGCTATTCTTATATATAAGTTATAAAATTGGAAAGAAGTACTTACTTGAAATTTGAATTAAAAACTTGCCTTTATGTATTGTGTTCCGACAATTTAAATTTGAAATCACTATGTTATATTAGTTTAAAACTATAGTAGATTAATATGATTAGGAATTCCGAAATAATCATATTTTATTTTATTTTAACTTTATTTTCATAATTTATTATATATATTTTTATTAATCTTTAAAATTAAATTTGTTATAGTTTTGAGAAAACATAAATTTTTGGGTAAATTATTTGTCTGGATAGTAGAAAATTTGAGATACATTTTTTGTAGATCGTTTTTGTAAAATATTTAAATTGAATATGTTGCTGTGATTTTTTGTGTAAGAAATCATACAATTTTTTATTTTGCTCATTTCGACTTTAGTAAACGCCAGGCTAACATGTTTACTGTAATATCGTTAGCTTCAAATGAATAGTTACACAATTAATGAATTCATATTTGTAGTTACAAATTTAATTTTTGTAGTTACAAGCCTTTTCGTTTTTGTTAAAAGCTACAAATTAATGAGCCTTGGACTCTTGCTTCTTCTCGCTCAGAAATGCACTGCGACTTCCTTCTCAACCTTGAGAGCTCCTCTTCTACAGCTGAGTCTGGCGATTCCGTGAACACACTGGTCGAATCGTCCGAGTATCTCATGCTATAATTATCTCAATTCGGCGCCGAACTTCCTATTGTACAGTGCAGACTGATTAGTGTCCATAAAGTCACACACATTGGCAAGAAATCCTTCTGGTTTCGACTCACTAAACTATTCACAGGGCTTGGTGAAAACATGTGATACTAAAAGAAAGCAACACATGTATATAATTTTTAACTCACTTAATTTGATTTTGATAAATAAAAGCTCTAGGAAAGAGTTACATTGGAGGTATGCGTGTTTTCCATGTAAAAGTAGTATTTTTGAATTTTTGTATCTCATGAATTATTAAAGCTATATAAACATTAAATTCATAGCTAGAATTACGATAGCGCTATAAATTGATTTCAGTGTTTGAGACAAAATGTTCCTGTTTATCTACAGGAATTTATACTCAATTTTTGCAAATACTGAAGATCATTCTGTTTTAAATGTCAATGTAATAAACATTTTGTAATCTTTCCAAGACATGTAGTATATATATATATATATATATATATTAAAAGATATTAATCATTTTTAAAAATGATGAATGTAAAATAAAACTTTTTCCATAATTTCCTCCCATAATTTGGAATATTATTTTTGTTTTAGTTGTTCAGACTAACTTTGGAAACAACTAAACTCTTTTAGATGAAATAGGATAACAACTGCGGCCTTTATCTACGTTTATTGTTTTGCTTTAAATTAATACAATAATATAGTTAAACCATATATTTCTCTTAAGTTAATTATTTGCAGTAAATTTGTATATATGTGCTTTTGTCCAAATTAAGCTTATTTGTTTCATAATTTTGGAATTATTCCTTTCAAGAGTTATTGACCGTTGCTTACGCGGTAAATTGCAATGAATTGTCATAGCAGTGTTCTGTCTACTTATCTTTTGTTTCTGTGCACTAGCTGGAAGGAAATTTATACTTACTAAATAAAAGCATATAATTGCAATAAAAATACTTAAATTGAACATATAAAAAACCATCATTTTATTGGATATTGAATATTTTCTTAATAATTTCACAAATAGTTTCATTACAAATAGTTTATGATATAGTTTGCCTTTGGTGTGTGACCTTATGGATACCCTGTACTTACTACTGAAAGTGCAGTAACGCATTTTTATTACGGCATTCTCTGTCTTTAGTTAAAACCAACTCAGAATGTTTTCTGTAAACTTTCCAAATTTTCTATGAAGGCATTTTGTTCTTGTAAAGCCATATTGTCTAAGCTGGTGCCATATTATGATGTCAATTAAGAAATCAAGTATATTCTTACACTTATATCCTTTCAAGTACAGTACACTTATTTTTTTATTACAATGAAAGCATATGTTTTCTTGAATTATTATTTAATAGTGCGTAGAAAGTGATCAAGTGCGTATTACCTATTTCTGTACATTTCTGTATAGGTTGAAGCACTAATTTATATATTTAATATGTTCTATTTCTTACTTCTTGCAAGTTACGTTTTATAACTATTTTGTCATGTAAGCATAATTCGGTTTAAGATGTTTTGTGCCTAGCTATCTAAACGTATAGTTGGAAGGTTAATTATTTTTTATACATATACATATACATATATTTATAATTATATTAATGTATATTATATTGATTATTGTACATCATTTGCGCTCAAAGAGAGATTATTTTTGTTCAATTTTATAAAAAAGGGTATTTATAATTTTATGTTTTGTATTAATATCATGCTCATTTCGCCAATAATTTTTATATTACTGTATTTAAAACTTTAAAAAATATTATTTTCATATTTATGTTCTTTCATAGTACGTATGTTATATTTGTTATTAAAACAACTGATACAATAGATCATATATGTAAATGTATGTTACATATTTAAATTAATCATGTTGTTATTATGTTTGTTTAATTGCTGAATATAAAGTCCAAATTTTTAGTAAAATATTCATGAACATTATTTACATTAATAAAACGTTGTGCAATATTTTAGATTATTTATAATAATGTTTTTTATAAATATAATATTTAGACTATATTGTTCTTTACATTTTCACTTTACTTATGAGTGAATCTGTTTCGAAATTAAAAGATTATGTTATAAACGTTTATGCAAATATTTTAAATGATTTTATAGCTATTGTCAGGTTTTCAACGTGTGATTTTTTGTACAAACTAATAGTTTTGATAAATTAAAAATGTATTTTCAGATATTTATGATATGGATTTTATGTTTTCTATACACTAAAATAAAACATCTTTAAAGTAAATTAAAAGTATTATTCCTGTCTGTAATTGTTTACTTGTACATTTTTCGATTGTTGCAAATATACTTGATTGGTAGACAATTTTTGTTTTCTTATATTTAGAAATGGAATTTTGTAATAAAGCTTATTATGTTTAGGATTATTAAAACAGTATTTAACATTAACACAGATATAACATACTTTAATATCTTTGCGATTATTAAAACAGTATTTAACATTAACACAGATATAACATACTCTAATATCTTTGAGATTATTAAAACAGTATTTAACATTAACACAGATATAACATACTCTAATATCTTTGGGATTATTAAAACAGTATTTAACATTAACACAGATATAACATACTCTAATATCTTTGGGATTATCAAAATATTATTTAACATTAACACATATATAATCCATATCTAGCTGTCTTAACTAATCTGGTGAATGATTTCTTGCTTAGTTTAATTTAATTTAAAAAAATATTTTTAAATGTTTATTGTAATAATAAAATTGTTGGTAATAAAAAATAACCTATAAGTGTTCTGATTTCCAATAGTAAATTCGGTTCTGTTTTTAATTAAAATTAGAATGGAAATCACCAAAGTATAATTAAGTAAATAAACTTATTCGACACATCAATTGCTATTTATTTTACATGACCAATTGAGCAGATATGAAAACGAATAAAAACATGGTTAAGAAATTAGTTTGTAATAATAAATAACTACCTAAATACCTAGTTGTATTTTACGGATTTTGTATATTTAATGAAAATCATATTTAACGTTGTTATCAGAAATTTACATTTATTGCTCAGATAAAATTAATAACGACCAATGTATGAAATTCGTACAACCTACGACCTAAAATGTCAGAAAAAAAATTCATTTATGTTTTAAGTTATTCTATAACATATGAGCCATTTTGTTAAATCTTTTAGGTAGTAAAATAGTTATTAGACTGTGTATACAACATCCATTAATTTGTAATTGTTGTATTAACTAAAATATCAATACCTATTATTCTTTGCTAACACTAGTGAAAGGATCATACATAACGAATCATATTTTTGTAAATTTAATAATTATTTAATAATTTCATAGATATTTGGTTCAAGACTTCTATAGACATTTGTTGTACTTTATAAATTGAAATATTTATTGATTAATTTCTATAACTTCATATCAATGCAGTTATATATAATATGATATACCTATAGGCTATATACATATAAACAATAATATTGTTAGTTATCGCCATCTATGTTAACGTTTAACTATATATATTATACTGTGATTTATTATATGTATATATTTACATTATTACAGTAAAAAATGTATTACAATTTTTTTAATAAAACACAGGAATCGCGATAAATATTGAAAAATATCTCAACCTAATGAATATAAATTTTAAATATGAACAATCTTGATTTATTCGATTTTTCATATATATAATACTTATAGTAGCATCGTTAGTATACCTAGTAAATCAGTTTCTTAGTTTAAGCGTCACTTCTTTAATAACTGACCTGGATGAGAGAGAGAGAATAAGTTTATTTCCAAATAGCAGTCAAGTATTTGTGCTTACAATCCATGACAACAATGATACATGATAAAGCCTTAGGTAATTGAGTAAGAAAAAAGTATATATAATAAAGAATATTTCATGCAAATGTGGGGGTTATTGAGTCCCGAGGCTGCCTGGTTGTAAACCTTACAAGCTGCGAGTATAACGATTTCTAAGGTAGAGTCAGTCGATACTGGGGATCCTAAGCTTGTTGGACTGCCTGGTGGATCTTTTATTTAAACATTTCGTATTCTACTTCATATTAAGAAAACTATACTATTGGTTTATATATTTTTATAAACATATATAATAGTCTCTATCTTAATTAAAATTTAAAGTTTCGCGTAATATTTTTGAATAATACTTCAAGTTTCTATTTTGATCATAATAGTAAAATTTACCAGAGACAAAGAAAGTATTTTCCGATAGCTACTTAAATAATTTAGACATGTTGACCATTAGGCGATTAAGAGTGGATTTTCCTGCCATCGTACATAATGTATAGAAAACATATTTTTTCTATCTCTGAGATATAATTAGGTACACCTATGTATATTTGTGTTGTTCAGTTTAGAAACATATTATCAAGAGAAACATTTAATATTATTTATAAGTAACACTCTATTTCTTAAATTATTAATAATTCAAATGTTTAATCCCTTAACTTATATTAATAATATACTCATGATATATACCTACTACATATAATAAATTGTTTTAATATCGACAGTTAAAATGGAAAGACGTCAAGTAGCATTTAAATTTGTAATTTGATAATAATTTTATTCTTAGCGTGCCAAATAGTTCATGACCAATATACATATGAATATTTGAGGTATATGAAGAAAAGTTTTTTGCTCTGAATTCATCAGTTAAGTCATTAATTATTTTTAAATTCTGAATCTGGGGATTGTTACTGTTCATTTATTGTTTAGGTGCTTTATAATTAACAATTATTTCAATCAAAATTACTTTATACGCGGTATTATATATACATATATATATATTGATGAAAAATATTACCAAATATATAATCTGAGTGATTTACTTTTTAAACTGTACATTTTTACATTGCAATATTTAAGATAATCAAACAGTTATGTACATAATTATAGCTTTGAAAATTAATCGATATACTTAGTATCTAATTTCATGTTTAATTTTGGACTACAAATATATTTTTCGGACTAAACATTTTGTTATGCATTGGTATATCTATTATTTTTGTAGTTTTATGACATTTTGCTTATTATACATATTATTAAATTTTTTAGAAGTATATATTTTCAGTACTGTTTATTACTTTATCAATAACATTGTGGATATTTTTTATAAAAATACAGACATATGCATTTGTAACTCATTATACACACATGTGGTCCAATAAATAAGGGTAAATAATAAAGTTTTTGTATATTATCAAAAGTACCTACTAACCATCACATTAGTACGCATTTAAATATATGTAGGTACATTTATTATTATTTTAAATCAAATTGTTAATTTCATATACAAATAAATATCACCCAATTTATAAGACCGTTTAACTTCTTTTCTTTCTTTAACTTCTTTATTAAAAAGTAATTTTCTTAAATAGGTTATTTTAGTGCCAAATTAATAGTGTTAATATGAAAGCAACAACGAAACAGATATCATACGATATCAAATACGTTGTACAGACTAAATAGAGTATTATAAAATATTTGAAATTATTCATATTTTGATTATTTAGGTAGTTATCAAACAACGACTTTAACGTCAAAATCTTCAAAAACGGTTGATATTGGATTTTGATAATGTCAGTAATTATTGATTTTTAATCGATCCAAGTAATATAATAATAATAATAATAAATTTATATATGTATATAGCGCTTCAAATCATAGTTAATCCATGCAAATATCTATCTCTATTGATTAGCTGAATATTTAGTAATGGGGACATTTCAGCGGATAGCCTATGAATATTTTACAAAATTTTACACTCATTATCTGAATTAAGTATGTGCATCCGATTTTTGGGGTCCACTCTAGATCATGCGTATGCAGCATTACTCTTGCGACTTATTCGTTACCGGCATTGGAGTTTCACCCCCGGTGACCAACAGTGATGCCACTGTCGAGACGGAATCGTCACGACACCGACACCGTCAATTTGTTGCTAATCCAGGGCGAAGACCCTCCTGTTCTGCTCGAGAAATACGACACCCCTTTAGAATGGTGGGTCACTCGTCCAGCTTTGTTGATCCTGATCTTGCCATAACAGTCCCGGCAACGGTCAAGGTGAGTGTGAGCTACACATTTTTAAAATAATGTGTGAATATGATTACAGAAAGACTATCTGTATACTGAAAGACTTTTTTTAGTGATCTAAAATCATGTCGATTTATACATCTGTACGATTTATCTGTACGATCATATCCAATAATCCGACGAGAAAGAATTATAAACGAACAATAGGCAGGCGAACATGAACCTAAACAGTACAACCTGCTTCAGTCATGTACACAGAAACAGGCACGTAGGAAGATTTTAAAGGCAGGGGGGCCATAGTGTTGAGGGGGTGCCATAGGGATTTGGGGGATTTGAGTGCTCAAAAAACCTTTACTGAAATTTGTTTAAAGTTTCTGACAGCAAAAATTCAGATCGGAAATAGATCAATTATCTCTTGTCAACATCGGTAATAAGTAATAGTACATAATAAAAACAATCATAATATATAAATAGTTGACTTAAATTGCTTAAATATTAATTACATACGATTAAGTGAATGCAGGCAGTAATTAGGTAAAAATGTTATTCTTAACCATTTTCTGTGTATTTTTTATTTATTATCAGAATTTTGCCTGATAAATTTGGGGGGGGGGGGCAA
>JAYRBW010029415.1:0-12240 GCA_036023295.1 Invenusta paracnida
CCAGAAGTGAGGATTTTGTTTACTCCAACATGATATTCGATACGCTCCTTTGCCCTCAGCATAAATAGCGCACTCATCACTAAAAAATAAATTTTCTCGGCGGATCGCATTGTCATATTTTGCTAAAATTCGCTCGCAACAGCTAACACGTGTTTCATGATCTTCTATTGATAAATATTGTACTTTGACAGGCTTCCAATTTTTATACTTCAAATCATCTTTAAGCACTCATCATTGTTGTTCTTGGAATATTTAATTCATCTGATCGTCTTCTAGTTGCTAAATTAATAGGGGTCAGCAATAACAGAATTATCTATTTCTTGTTGCACATCACAATGTTATGTATTATGGCTAAGTGGTAGGGACTTCTGGTCCACCCTGTACAAAGCTAAGCGGAATAAAATAATTGTGCTTTTGAGTAAATTGTACCTATATTTACCTATTACCTATTTTATTATGTAACTATTTCTGGAATACACAGTTGTAATTATGTTATAATATATTATATAAAAAAATATATATATTACTTAAAAATTACTAAAAATCGTTTTTAATAATGTAATATAAATTACATTTGGAAGGAGCTAATTAGCGTTAACGTATATTTTCCATCTAGGGTGGAGTTCTCGTCCCAAGACATCGGGTGTACTAAAGTTGATTGATAAAAAAATTAATGAAAAAACCTTCTGTTATAATATCAAAAATTTAAATATAGGCCATTTTAGGAAGAATCATAAAATATCAAGCTAATCAAAGATGTCTAACTAGAAAAAAAATATTCAATTGAAAATAAAAATGTGGTGGAATCCACCCTACTATTTCGTTCAATTTTAGAATCGATATGTATTATTTAATATATAGTAACGAAATATTAGATTTTGTAAATCTATTAAAGAGTCGTTGTTATCATAGCTAGAGTAATAATACCAAGAGAATTCCCTCTGTCAAATAAGCGTAAATATGTTTGTTTAAATATTCAAATTTGGTCATTTTATATTCCTATCAATTTAATAATTTACGGTAATTTACGTTCTAAATCAGTATAAAAGATAGATTTTCAAACGGGCATGTGATATATGACATGAAAAGTATAAATATAGAAATGTGTGTCTGGATTAGAATTGCAATAATATGCAATTTATATAGAAGTACAGCTTCAATCATAATAATGTTTTTCGATACGGCAAATAACTTATTTTGCCTACTTTTAAGCCACAGGAATACGAAATAAAGTGCCCGTACAATATAGGCTATATACATACCAAATAATGTAGGCAAAACTAATTATATTCCGCTATCGAAATACTTTTTGTTTTAAAGCAATATTCCTATAAATTACATATTATTGTAGCTGACATTCTGACGTACATTTTTCTATATTTTTGGTGCAGTTTCAAAATGGTGGATTTTCCGCTTGAACCCAAAAGAGTGAGCCTTCGTTACAATCTTATATTCTTTGGTCATTATAGTGTGGACCAAACGTTTATGGTTTTATATGACGTTATTATTACTACTTTATAGCATGTGTTGATAAATATAATTACTTTAACCATTTTCGTTTTGATTTGAGTTACTTATTTAAATTTTATTGAAAATGGATTTAATTAAAAAATATACTTACTAACTATACTAAACATTGTTTATAGGAATAAAGTAGTATGTTACCATAAATCAGGGAGGACAATTTTTAGAGCATTTTAAAATAGAAATTGAAATCTACATGGTCGATTTGCCTTTTCTGTAAATTTTAATAGATGTGTGCATTCAAACGCGCTATGATTCTCTGGGTATTATTACTCTATAGTGATTATAGTGTTGATTTGAACATTTGTACACCATAGTGCTTTATGATTAGCAATCATAAATAATTGATTTCTCGTGCCATGATTTCAACATTTTACAATAAACGATCAATAACAATTTTTAATTAATTAATTAACTTAATTACTTAATAACTTAAATTAATGACATAAAAGCTTCGGAATCGCATAGAGTTTAATAGCGAGACCCTTCTCAAAGCAATCTCAATGTCACCAATATCTACTGCGCGGGTTAGAGGACTAAGCACCTCAATTTGGGCAGTCTATGTATTTAATCATGAAAGGTGGCATAGTCGAGATTTCATCCAGAGACCCTTGGTATTTGAGGTAAGAACGTACCTCTACACCGTTGAGGCTATTGAGTTGTTGTTTGCAGAATGGGGTCAATACGATAACCACACCCGGGTTCGCCCATAACTCGGATAGAGGGGGATTTGGGCCCTCAAAGAGTGTCATTCATGTTGGGATGGTGGTTGGGCGGCGCTAGAGCCAATGTTCCAAATTCTCTGGCTCCAGGTCACATCTGCTGAAAGTTGGGTCATTTCTAGGTATGATATCACTGTGGAGCTATGCCAGAAGAACCTCCTCGAATCTGGGATCTCCATGGACAGTACCCGCAGTGGTGCGCCGGATGAGTCCGTCAGGACGAATGAAACAGTCTTCCCAACGGCGTCTCCTGCTGTGGCTTCTGCAGTCTGAGGTCGATGCTGATGTCTATACCACTCATGCATAACTACTATTAGTAGTATGATATGTTTATTACACAGACCAGTTCTAGGGGGAATTTGGTAGGTATGCAATTGGGCACTCATAATATAATATCATCGTCATAGGTAATGACGAGAATTAATATAGTTAGAGTGACGTGTAAATTCACGATTGTATAATCATCATACAATCAGAATGCAGTAAGTTGGCCAATGAGAGGCTAGATGCGAATGAAGCTTCCGATCGATAAATTTTAAGCTTAAAACTTTTTAAAGGATTTAATTTTAATTTCAAATTTTAAAATATTGTGGAGACGTGTTTTATAAGAATTACAACGACATATTATAGACTTATACAGCAAATATATTAATATTAATACATAAGTAATGTTGGTAGCAAGAGATATTACCCAATTTAATCTATATATTAAAGGGGTCTAAATACAAATATGTACCTATCCTTTGAAATGTCCGATCATCGATTGATTGTGGGGCCAGAACAAAGGTGCATATACTTGCAAATCCATCGATCAGGAAAGTGATGGTTCATAAATTGTCGCGTCATGATAGCTATTTGGGCTGATGCAACATTTTGTTGGAAATGGGATGAGTATGTATATATATCGTGGACATCTGGTATAGTTTGTCGGAAGTCTTTGATATATTTATTTGAAAACCACTTTCTTTAGTACATTATAGACTATAGAGATTACATTTTCCGTATTTGTAGAAAGTACTCTCAAACTACTGTCCAGTGGTTGGAGCGCTGGCTTACCATGCGAAAGGTCCCAGGTTCGAAATCCGATTCGGACTCACAAGCTAATGTCCATGCACCTCTTGCCCACACAGCCATAATGGGAATCTGATATGCAAAGTGAAGTTAAAAGTAGCGAGGAAAGGAACCGCTGTGACTCTATCTTACCATGCTGCTGGATCAGGATGAAGTGTTCTCTAACGGGGACTTCCCACACAACTCTACATACACTGGACCCTCTCCCACGTAAAGATTTACCTCAGCTGCCATTAGAAAACTTTTTAAAATTAGGCCACAGCTGCCCCAATAGTCATGATGACCTCAAGATTATTCCAAAGTTCCAAGGTTCTCAGTTGCCAAATATTTTCATTAATTTCACAAATTCAGTTATGTATTATATTCGTATGTTTATAATACTGTTATTCGCTTGCGTTATTTACTATTGTTGTTCAATTTATATTTGAAATAAAATGTTCACTATTAAACTATTTTAATCTCTACCTATTTTATTTATACTATATATATATATTTCCTTATAATTATTTAATTTAATATACATGTTTAATTCCTTAATATAACGTGTGATACCCATTGAATGCATTTCTATAAATAACTTCAACTTACTTGCAACATTAGTCATGGACTGAGCATTCAAACAATCAATGAGTTATTTGTATTCAGAATAAATTTGCGAAGATTTTCGACCCATACTTACTTGAAGAACCCGAATCATAGATTAAGTATTACTGACTCTTCTACCATAACCTTCCTGATGCAGTACTAGACTTCGGTTGACATGTGTGATCGTTCATTTGTCGGTGATTAGAGATACGATCATTAAAACAATTAATACCCAATGCAATAGTGGCGAATATAAGACGATTTCCGAGGCTTAAAATAGCAACCACCAATACAGACAGTGTAAATACATATTCTTACAAGATTTGACCCAAACTATGCGCTATAGGAGCGCTAATATCAACAGATTAAAGTTGAATATCAGTTGATTAGACATATATATATAACAACACAATGACAGGTACATTACTACCATTACATTGATACTAATACTATATCATCAGATCTGTTCAGTATTTGAAGCTGTTATTATTTCTAGAAAAACCTCACGACATATTCTGCTCAAATTTATTTGTGTAAACCCACTGTGTTGGTATTTTTTAAGAATTATGGAACCTCCGGTTTCGTTAACTCTTTTGGCCTGGCTTGTTTTATTTACTTTGACGATCGATAATGTGATGTCTGCAGAAATCGATTTGGATATTTCAAGTATACTCGTGGTGAGCAAATCGACTGGCACTGTCTTGTTTTCAAGAGTAAAGTTGATATCTGGCGAACGTGCAGAACTTCAATACAAAGTAAGAACATGTTTCTGGTCGTAGGTTGGTTGTCAACGGCATTTTCTAAATGAATTATTTTTTAATGTATGTATACGATTGGTTGAACATTGCAATAATATTATATTAGCTGTCTATTGCATTGAATATGTAACGTATGAACAGTAACAAAATATACTCAATGTTTATGACCAATCAGATTTGTTTGTTTAGCTACAGGTGTCAATTATCATTCGAGTTTCGGTCCTGTTTTTTAAAAATACATTATTTTAATTGATCTATTTAAAATAAATTTATAATATTTTCCAAATAATCTAAGAACATTTTATTGAGACAAAAATAGAGCACAATATGAACTTGGTATATCAGTAAAATAAATCGAAATTTAAATGTTTGACACCAGTCGCCAAGTTACGCGTAGATAAACAAAGGAATCTGATTTTCCGCATATACAATATTATATTTGAGAGTATAATGCATACAAATATTACAGGCTCGAACCAAAAATCTCGTCACCAAATAAATAAAAGTATTCTCAAAAAATAAAATAAACTAATGTAAACTAATAAAACCCGAACGGGGTTGGAGTTCTCTATATTGATTATGTTCTTATTATAATTATTAAAAGATGGAAATATATTGAAATCATATGCATACATATTTTGTATAAACATTATAATTGATTATCTCTAAGCTTATCTAATACATATATATTTCTGCAAATACATAACTTTGTATATAGAGACTAAACTATAGTACATACAATTGTCTATAAGATGCATAAGGTGTAAATCTATTCAAACATAATATATATATCGTCGGCCCCGTGATCAAATGTCCGATCTGCAAAAAGGCAATTGTTCAGGAGAGGCTTAAAACATATTTGTGCTGCTGTTTTTCAACTATTTTTTTTAATGCATATATGTATAGTATTTTGGCTTGGTCATTTATGATATACTTATAAGATTTTAGAAAAAATATTAAAATAAATGAATAAATGTAGTACTGATATAGTATTATGAAATTACCCCGCAATCAAACATCCGATCTACAATTATTGCTTATGGCAAATCATCGCCAAATAGTGTAAGCAAATATCCACTCTGCTTAAATACGATTTGTGCGCAAGTATTTGAATTACGTCATAACATAATAATATGCTATACTATCTATTAATAATATGTGTTTTATTTGTAAGTATGCATTATATCATTAAGATAACCCAAATAAATTGAAGACAATATTTATTAACATTATTTAGAGTAAAATATAATTAAAATATAATAAAGTGAAATAGTGTTAGTAAAATATGATAATATGTAAGTATAAGTAAACATCAATATAAAATGCATTAATAATTAGTAACAAATTATAATACATTGTCAAGAATAAAATGGAATTAAAATATAATAAAGTGCAATTGTGTTAATAAAATATACTATGTAAGTATAAATAAACATATATAAATATAAAATGCATTACCCACATTTTATCAATGTGTGTGCAAACATACGTATGGTTACAGTTAATGTAACAGTGTTAATGTTTATAATATTAGTACCTGCATAATATCATGTTTCGGATACACTCACAACACTACTTGTATTTTAGATAATCATAAATGGGGTGAAAATCACTTGATATGACAGACTTTAGTTCTTACCTATGCTAACATTCTTTATTGAAGAACGCGGATATTTGATCACGGCTAATTTGACTCAGTGTTGTAGATCGGATATTTAATTATTTCAGTTTAATACCACTTATAAAAATAATTATTTAATCAAACAAATACAGAACATGTTTTGTTACCTATATTACCCATTTATGTAAAAAAGGGAAAATTCAAAATTTATCGGATGAGACATTTGATTACAGGGCTGACGATCAATAATTATATTATAACATAAGATGCTTGGCGTCTTTTAAAATAAATGTCATCATTGACTGAATTACGTACTTGCTAAATTACTTGAATATTTGGTTTTTGGGTCTGCTTCTGTCCGATCAAAGATGTGTTTATTTACTATACTGAAAGAGGTTACTTACTTCGCATTTATCAAACATATTATTTTCTTTTAAATATATTTATATTGCAGAAGAAAACTATCACGCCTCGTTATCGCCTTCTCAAATAGAACGCATTGTTGGAGATCGCCGAAACATGATTGAGCAATGTGGGGGTCTCATCGAATTCATTACAGAAGATCTTATCATGGGAAATTAGTTTCGTCTGATACGCTGAAATATAATGAAAAAGACATTATGCATCTAATAAGTTAGACTATGAGACTATTTTTCTTTCTTCCTAATGGTTTGGAAATTATGAGAATAGCCGATATTTGAGTATATTCACTTTAGAATATATTTAGAATTTGTTTTTTATTTATTTATTTATTTATTAACTCTGTATCTTAGTATCCATGTTTTAATAACTACATACTTTATGCACTTTGTTTCTTTACTTATACAAAGTTTCAGGGCATATACTTTTTTCCGTTATTTTATTTTTTGTTATTGTTATAATTCTTATTTATGTCCATCTAGCTAATAATTTGCATTTTCCTTTCGGAATAATGACGTACCTTTTAACTCTTGGGGTGATTTGTTTCTTATTGTGATTTATATATTTCTTTGTCTTCCTTTTAAATTTGATTTTCTAATTTCTTATATTATTATTTCTAATCTTTCAGTTTTCTTTGTTGTTATTGTGTAATATTTATTCACGTCAATTTAACTTTCTGATTATCTTATATGTATATATTATTATTCTTTATCTGTCATTTATTTATTGACTAAAATTAATATACAATAAAACTGTGTATTTGCACTATAATGTTTTTTATTCGTTCTCTGCATACTATAATATTAATACTGTTTTTATACATAAAATGCAATGCGTGTACGTTTGAGTGGCAACCAACGACAATTGATTAATTAGAAGGCACTCTAGCTCTTTACTAAGAGAATAAAGCTGTGCGCAGTCCTTCTACTGTTTGTCGTTGGTGGTAACATATCATATACATAGTTACGTCAAAGAATTTGTAGACAACTCACATAATATAATAGTTTTATTAGTTATTAATATCCAAGCTATTACATTGCTCATATGTTAGGTAGGTATATATCCCACTAATCATGCGCTGTTAATGCCTCATCGCACCAACCTGTCTTTTAAAATATGTATAAACAGCGGCGTTTAATCGAAGAAATACGGTACATGAAAATTAGCAAAAAATGAAGTTAATATTTATTACTAATAGTTGAAATTTACAAAGAAGTATAAAAATTTTTATAATGCCTATAAATATATTGCTATGAAAAAGAACATGGCCCATAATATCATTTTAATAGAGATAAGTCAATTATTTAAGAACTTAGCGGTATAGGTACCGAAGCGTATAAAATTTGAGATAGCTTGGTCTAGAAACACACCTTAGCTATTATTTACAATAGTAAGCTAGTCTTAAAGCAGAGTTAGACTTTGCCTAATCCTATCACGTCTTTTCATGGCTAGGTATATTATCTACTTACCTAACCCTATCCATACCGCCCCATCCCTCCATTTGTCCTCGTGCTAGCCCTACCATACTACTCTAGGTATTAACTACTTACCTAACCCTATTCATACCGCCCCCCTCCCTCCAGCATTTTTGCTGTAAATTTTTAACGAACAAATGGAGCAATATACTTATTTAATCCGGAGTAATATTTTAATCTCCCTAGAAATAATTATATGTTTAGGTGTCTATGATCCATTCATATTTGGATATTGTCTTGTCAAATATAATTGTACATTTTATTTAAAGTTATATAATTATTTTTAGTAAAACATTTCTATTTCATTGAACTACTTTAAGTCAAATAATAAATGTCATGTTGCGAATATCTCCAAGTAATTCTAAATTTCATGGTATTATTTTTATTATTATTGTATAATTATATACCTATACCTAGTCTATTATAAATGTTATATCACTAAAATAAATATGAGTGCATTCCAAATAATAGTTTTAAAGATATCAAACTTTTATACATCCATACCTACGGATTATACATTTTAACGCGGCTATTCTGCATTTTGAAATTTTCTGTTTTATTTATTAATATTCAATAAATATATTTTATTTGTATCACCAGATATATATACAATTTTTATTATCTTGCAATATATCCTCAGTATTTTGTGCTGTGTAATATTTTTAGCTGTCTCCACGAAGACAATGGAATTGTTTTAATTAATTAATTTATTGTGTGTAAATATATATATGTAAAATATATGGGCCACATCGAGACGAACAGTTGTTTTCCATCGATAGTTTACAATTATATTTTAGTCTGATATCTATAGACTAAATTCAAATATGTATAAACTAAATCCAAATATCTGGATACATTTGTTTAAACATCTGTAGACATTTATTTAAATATACTAGCAGCTGACCAATATAATTTAGTCTGATGTCTAGACATTTTCAATTGATTCGACTTTCATCTGGTTCATTTAAATACTGTGCATAGTGAGTAGCACGCAGTGTTCTTACATGCTTAGTTAAAAAATATGGAAGTCACGAAAGGTCGGTTATATTTTTTTACACAGAAGGCTTACGAAGAAATGGTTTTAATATTCAACAAATTCACGATATGATCATAGAAGCGTTTCCTGAGTGGCTTAAGTATGTCACGTATACGAGCGCTGTGTCAGGAATTTAGGGAAGGAATAGATTCAGCTGTGAGAATAGAAGGTAGTGGTCAGAAGAAAAGCTAAACACGATTACAAAACATTAATGAAGTAACTCGTTTAATAAAAGAAGATCCATCAATAACACAAAAAAGAATAGGTGCTACTTTGGGAATACACCCTTCAATGATACAGCGTATTTTGCAAGATGATATTGAAGTAGTGTGGGTCCGTACAAAATGGGTCCCCCATACACTGTCTGAAAACAGGACGACATGAGTTCAGTACTAAAACCAATAACAATGTATACTTCCACATAACATGGCTACAACAAAATAATGCCCGCCCTCATGTGGCTCTAGCAACACTTCAACATTTTGAAGAAGAAAACATCCTCTTGCCTTTGCCAACCACCATATTCGCCTGACGTGAATCTATGTGACAGGTTTATATTTCCGCGATTGAAAGCACTCCGTGATGATTTTGAATCACCTGATGATATAACAGAATTTCTGGATGAACATTTACCACATTTTACGCAGAATCGCATGGGCATATCACTCAACCAGATGATAGAACACATGGAAAATATAGTAGAAAATGGTGGCTGCTATTTATAACTGACTCATAACTTATTTTTAGTTGTTATAAAGTTTATATTTTATTTAATACTTGTTATGATAAAAAATGTAATACGTTTAGTTACAAACAACTGTTTTTTTCAATGTGGCTATATATTATTTTTACTATATTCAAATATTTTATAATATATTTCATTTTGTTGTCCGTGTGTCTACGTACCTATAACTCTGTGTATAGCTACACATATTAGGTTACTTTACAACTTCGTTTCAGTTTAGTTCAGTTCAGTTCAGTTCGTTTCAGTTGAATTGAAAAAACAGCTAACTACTAATTACAATCCAATAGAATTATGAGATGATCTACTTTTCTAATCGAACTGGAATGTGTACTAAATTTTCAAAACTGTTTAGACATCGGCGCCGTGCAGAAAAACCACGAGGATCGAAGAAACTGAAAGTCAAACCGGTTTGACTAGGTTTGAACCCGCTTAGAGTTGGTTTGATATAGCATTATTGATATTCTGGAAATGCTCACTATATATTAAGATTGGAAAATTTGTCTAACGAAGGCGCGCATATGGCAGCCGAAAGGGTCCAAAGCGAAATTCACTTTAATAGTTTTGAAATTCAGGCATTTTACATACCTATATAAAGGACATTATGTAACATATGTAAAAAATATATGCACTTTGTGTACACATATGTAACAATTATGTGTACATAATGTCATATAATGTCCCTTATATGTGTAAAATGCATGAATTTCATAACTATTAGAGTGAATTTCGTTTTGGACCCTTTCGGCTGCACAGCAGGCCGTTAAAATTTTCTAACTGAAATTTAAATACTTTCAGTTAGTTTAAAGATGTTATTATAAATGTACGTGTAGTGTACACAATTTGATTTTAATTAGTTATAGACGTGACATTTATAAATAGAAATGGCAACAATCTAGCCGGTAATACTGGCACAAAAAGAGTAAATCAGCTATATAACTTATAATAACGTTAAAAATACGCATTTTAAACTTTGATTTAAAAGATAAATGAGATTATTCAGTATAAATATTATATATAATTTTGTAGTATATTTAATACTCTACCTAAATATAAGAAAGCTTTTAAAGTTTTAAAATATTTGTCTCAAGGACAACTGTGGAAAAATCTAATTTTGTAATAGTTTTATTAGAACACAAAATGCCAAACGAGGCTGAAAAATAAAAGATACAATAATTAGATACGAATGACATGGAGAACAAATAGAATATAATTGTATGAGAAATATAGGAATCGTATAGCATGAGATATATAAAATAGTATGAAACATATCATATCGTAGTTATGGTAATGGTGATGGTAATGGTAATGTATTAGTTATGATAAAAGTAATGGCAATGGGATACCTCTACAGCCCCCCCCGTTTGTAGTGTCAGTACGATATAAACAACGATACAGTTAGATACAAACTAAGTGTCAGTATGATCCAACTTAGATCCATTCACCAGTTTCTGGTTCATAGGCTCGAGGTGGACGTATAGGCCGCCTTGGACGTTGTATGGTCATGGGTGACACATCATCACTTGGTGAGGTACAGTCGGGCGGATGACCATCTGCAACAGGAATTGTACTTGTCTCTGGAATACTGCTGCTACTGAGTGCTGGTGAGGAATCGACTGTACTGATGAAAGGTGCAGGCAAAGACGCAGTTATAGGAATAGGATGTGAAGGTGGTACTTGGACGTAATCTGCAGGTGTCAGTGTGTCATAGCCGTCCCGACTACTGATGGAGTGTGAAGGCGTCTTGTGCATGATTGGGTGGAACTGTTGTAGATATTGTCGATTACGGGTGGTGAGGCGTCCTGACCCGGCGACTTTGACAACCTATTGGTAATGGTGGCCTCGCTCCACAATGATGCCGGTTTTATACCAACGTTTTGTGGCATTTCCAATTCGATTCTGAATGAAAACATGGTCCCCAACCGTGAGCAAAGGAAGATCTCAGGTATGTGAACTCAATGCATTGGATTGTCGGATAAATCTGTCACGCAAGGCAGTCTTTTTGGCTGCCCATATTTCCCGCCATGATGGGTTGACTTCGGGCGCCTGGTGGACTGTTCCATAAAACCTATTAAGATATTTGGAAAAGGACAATGTGTCACCGAGGAGCCTGCCGAATACAATCTCTGCCGCCGATTTGCCACAGTCTGGGTTGAAAGCGATCACTATCCAGAAAGCCAGTCGAATCAGTGTTAGACTTCAAAAGACGTTGTTATGTATTGTGTTTAATCCTATTTGTTATATATTACGTTGTATTGATTCTCGCTATGTATGACAGTGTAATAT
>JAYRBW010029426.1:0-12240 GCA_036023295.1 Invenusta paracnida
TTGTATAATTAGATAATGACGCTCTTTTTTGTATACCGTGGGTGACAAAAAGACCCCAGAAACAATAGAACGGTTAAGGCTTTTTTCTCGCAAATATTATGTAACACTTTTATGATTTGACAGCCACTATTCCAGTACAGAATGCCAATTTATCGTGCTACCAGTTTAAAGTGTATTCTTAAAAAAACAATAATTAATCAATGTCGTTCTCTTGGCTCGTTTCTGTTCACAGATTTGTCAACAGTTGGGATCTATCGAGTGAGTGGAAACGGTGCAACAATCCAGAAACTTCGTTGTCTCGTGGACCAGAGTAAGTATCTCCTCCTGTAAACTATTGCCTTACAATCAGTTATGAATAAGTGACACACTTAAGGGGCTCATTAAACTTCTTAACGCAATGTTATTGAACTAAGAAACAATGCCAAAGCAAACGTTCATATCTAATTTAATTTGTTTAAGACATTATCGAGATCATGACAAAAAAGTTGAATTTGGCGCTGAAAGTTAGTTTTTGATAGCTACAAGCTGGATAACCGATATATGATGAGTTTTAGTCGATTAGGTGTGAATTTTCCTGAAAATAGCTGTTTGTCGTGTGTTCCTGAGGCTAGCACATTTTAAATGCAGAATACATTTCTCTGTTTATGGTGGTTCCTCCAAACTTTTGTAGTATTGATCAACATTATCAGTTCAAATAAAACGAGACACTTTAATGCTAGTTGTCAGATTACTATAGAGAAATAGTTCACGTTTAGCTGGTTATTAATATGTATTACTTATTATGGGGTGAATATTAAAAGGTTCATTTTTGGATATTCAGCAGAGATCGTTGCTAAATATGGATAGCTGGCAAATCCTAAAGTTACTTGATTAATGTACTTCATTTTTTATCATATTTTAGATTATACAATTATTTGATCTTTTCGCCGGAGATTTCGACATTCTTAAAAAGAATCGCCTGTTAGTAGTATGAAAGGAGGATGTTCAAGTCACACTCCAACTCCCCTTAGACAAAAGATATAGGCAATGCGGATATAAGTAGATTGGCTTGTTGTTTAATTATATATCTGAAATCACTCTACATTGCATTTACGCACTCGATCTGTTTGGATTGGTTTCAACGGCTCCAAGTTCCAACGACAGAAATTAAGGAAAGCCTCACATAGGATCGAAAGTATATACTTCAAACGACTGTATCTTGGTAGCTAAGCTTTGGCCTATTAGTCGTTTTTTCGTATCTTCCTTGGCAACTGAGTTATTTATGGTCAAAGATTTATGAAATCAAAAAGTATAGTGTATTTTATAATCCAACAATGTCAGGAATGAGGCGTAATTTAAGAAACACACATCCCGCAGAACTCTGGACTTTCCAAAGTGATGTTTAAGAATGGAAGTAGAAGTTTAATCCTCGATATTCACATTATCTGCAGTGTGCATGTTTTTGTCGTTGCGTTAAGAAATTTTTATGCAGAACAACGAAAGTAGGTCAGACTCAGACACAAAATAACAAACTATCAAGTGACCCAAATCTGTAGTTGAGTAAATTTCAACTATTTGTCAAATACAACTTTTTCTATTGATCAATATGTTTCTTCTGACGTTTGGAAGGTGTGTCATTATTATTGTTATAATGCATTTATTTCTTCTTACCACTCCTATCTATACGCGAAAGTAATGCCAATGTTATTGCATCGCCCCCCCCCTCTCTGTGTGCTCCCCTTCAGCGGACAAGTACGACTTGACGTCGGACAAGTGGGACTTCGAGGTGCTGACGGACGCCCTGAAGCTCTTCTTCCGGGAGCTAAAGCAGCCTCTTATCCCCTTCGACTACTATCAGCCACTCACGTCTGCCATTGGTGAGTCTGTCGATATCTGTAGTATCCTCTTTAGGTGTTGTGCTATGTACAATGTCTTGCCTTGGTTCTCTCCAGTGGGGAAGAAAGCCGAGTCCAACAAAGAGCGCGACACGCGACTGTCCAAGGTCAAGAAGACGGTACACTCCTTCCCCAAAGTCAACTACCACACGTGCCAAATTCTCTTTCAGCATCTCAACAGGTTTGCGCATACTTTGTATTATATTGTCTCCTGAACACTATCGATTGACAAGAAATCAATAATTACTCTGTTGGACAATTATTTGATGTTTTGAGCATAAATAATAATATGGTTGTTTATTGAATACTACTCATAAAAAGTAGCGGGTACCTAAGAGTAGTTTGTTAAGGACGATTAACTTGCTTGAAGACTGGATTGGAAATTCAGTAATGTATTTAGTTAAAGGCTTTACATGTCATTCTTATATTGACGGAGTTTTGAGTGCAAAAGCAGTCAATATAGTCGAATTTAGCTGTATTTCTACCGAACTATTTTTAAACTAATGATACATTTTTCTGAAAAACAATTGTGCCCTGTGCGGGATTAGAACCTGCGATCTTTAAGAAATTCGAAAAATCTACTATTTAGCGTTTATTATAGTATAATAAGGTGTTTGTTAAAACCACACTACTCATAAGTAGTATACCATGAATATACTATATTTCAGAGTAATGGAACGCAGCTCCGACAACCAGATGCAAGCCTCCAATCTGGCCATCGTATTTGGGCCCAACCTACTCTGGCCAGAGGTTGATTCCGACAATCTCACGATGTCACTCATGTGCCAGGGCCAGGTTGTCGAGTACCTTCTGCAGAACACGGCCGCCATCTTTCCAACGCCCACTACCGCCCCCGTCTTGCATCACTCATCGCACTGATGATTGGACCGCTGCTGCTCTCATCACTCCCCCTCCCCAAGACTAGCGCCGACCAATGAGAGAGGAGCACGAGAGATTCCCCGCAAGACATTACATGACTTGGTTGGCACTTAGTTTCTCTCAAAGCCAGCTCATTAACTAGACAGAACACGTGTTAGTCGTTAGTCAAAGAGTCGTTTTGGATATCGCAAACAAGCGCTGTAGAAGAGGACATGTTTGTAAGATTTCAATCGTTTCTTGAATTCAATAAATTCAGTTTTAAGTCGTAAATATGTCATCTTCAAACTTCTTCATCCTCCTTGCAGTCAGCTTTTACTGCATTCTGATTGGATGACGAGTTTATACATAGTTACAGTTACAATTATATATATATTGTGTTCTGTCTAGTTCTTGTTTCTTATATCTTTGTTTCTCCAAATTAACGGCAGCTTTACATGTAAACGCGTAGAAATATAAGTGCCTAGAAGCGATAAAAGTGTCTCGTTCGAAATTAATCATGTACGATTTTGAAATATTGTTTCATTCAAACTATTCATACTTGTAAGTAGTATAGTTGTTTCCATGTAAAGTCACGTGACTAAATACTGACTTTTGATTGGAGGATAGGTCCTACTTCATTACTGAAGCTTTCTGGCCCGGTTTCGCTTCTAATGCATTCATATTTCTATGCGCAAACCGGCGTGCGATAATTAAACGGGCAAGACTGAATTTGGTGACAAATAGATTGTTTAACACAAACAATTCTGCCTCGTGCAAACTTATGTACGCTTATGTACACTATCAAGATTGTTACAGTAAAATAGGAAAACTTCCTTTTGCCTGTTTTGTTATTGTCGCCGTTTGCCATTTTAGTCTGTCATTCTTTGGAGAAACAATATACGATATCAATGCTGCATAATAACTGTTGTTTTCCACTTCCTTTGTCCTCTACACCACCATAAGTTATTCTCTCAATTCTTATTGGTTGCCACGTGGCAGCCAATAAGCAGACATCACTTTAGCCTATTGGTCTCATTAATTAATTTGCCTTCAGGTCTGCTGATTCACTCAACATTCTGGTCATTCCCTCTCTGTGCTAGACAGACCAACAGACTTCCAACTACTATTTAGCTGATTCAGACTTAATCAATAGTTATCGATCTCACATCGATTGATTTATCGATTGCTACTTACACCTTGCCAACTTCTCCTTGCTTTGTCTGTCACTATCTCTCCTTTTTTTGCCCCTCTCATATTATCCTGTACAGAGAATGAATACTTAAGACAACACCATTCGTGTAGTCAAGACACACAAAACTCTAATTTATGACGAACTATCGCCATAGAAGTCTACTTAAACTCTCCCCTTTGGTGTACATACGCCCCCCCCCTAGCTCTAGAACCACGTTTGCTTCAACTGCAATAATGTCTCTAAGTTGGTGGTCTCAAAGTCAGAATGCCTATCTACGATAATATATTATTAAACGATTAATTATGAAAAGTGTTTTATACTCCTTCATTGTCCAAGACGTATTCTATCCCAGTCGAGAGACAGTTCTCGATGAATTGGCGGTCAATTTTCATTGGATCATTTCTGATTTTAAATCATGTCCAAAGAAATTAGGCTGCCATAACAATTTATTTCGATAGTCGATATTTGAGACATTACTGCAGTTGAAGATTGCTTCAATTGGATGAGAGTTTCTTTTATTTTTCCCCAATTTTATTGATTGGCTCGTGTTAAGCCTTCGTTCTATCTGCACAGTAGTATTGATTTCGTAATCCATGATACTGTACCATATTCCTCAATTTTAGCACTCACCTCTCTCAACCTGTCACTACTGTTTGTTACTTTATACATATTATGCATATACATATAGAACGAAGAAGATCGTGAATGCAAGTTTATTCGAATCACGAAACGACTATATTACTACACACAACAATTATGTAACTAAACACTACCGGTCAATATTACTTTATTGATTAATTGATTGCTGAATTTCTATACCTCTTCATAAACTTCTTTTATGGCGACTTCTAAATATACGCAACACTTTTTATCGATTACGGTCTTTTCTTTTTACTTCGCTGCCCTGCCGTGCACTATTTTTAATGCTGCGCTTGCCATGAAATTGATCGATTTATTGGAAAACATTTGGTTTCACTGGAGTCTATTGAAGTATACCTTATCGTATCAGCTAATCTGCCTGCATAGTGTATATTATAAATTATAATACCTGTATAGAGAAGACGGCAACGCAGCCGTTGATTGGAATTTTGATTTGACGATGTGTTTCATGCTATTGTTATCTGCTGCACTTAGTCATTATTGCACTAATAAATAAAGTTAAATTGTCGCTAAGTAACTTTTAATTGAGTCAAAAGATTTGGATTATAGCCAACATTTAATGTTTTTAGGAAGATACGGTGTCAGTCACAGACACCGCGATTAATTTGGAATGGAACTGATTTCCAGTAAATGCCGCAAGTTCTAATCACAAATACTAGCGAAAGTTTTTCATAGAATAGAAGGTGTATATTTCAATCCACTGCATCTTGGTAGCTAAGTAACCAATGACCCGCCTAGAAGGGGCCATCATAGGCTGCCTTCACAAATGAGGTCACAGCTGCCCCTGATCAGTGTGATGTGAGGCATATACGATCCTCAAACCTTGAGCCGATCTAAAGGAGAGGCTGAAACACGTCTTCTTTTTTAATACAAACAATTTGCATGTATTTTAATATTTAATATCTGTTTGCTAGGAAGGACATTTCATCCCTTCCAAAAGCCGTTTGAAGAGTATATACACCTATTCTATCTATTGCTTTCGTGAAAGTCCAAGTCGTAGGAGCTACAGTGGACTGGTGCACATTCTGTAATATATTGATGCGGTAAAAATAAACGTGACTTATGTATACATCATTTTCTCCAGGTTCAGACTTGGCCTGTATTATCAATTAGCATAAACCGTTCAAAGATCGTTTTTAGTTGATTAGATCCACTCAAAGCGTATTGTAGTCTTCACATCGGCGTACAATATATTTGGGCTTCAAATCATTGGTAACATTTAATTGCGCATTTAGATGGTTTAATTGAAAGGGTTCATCTTACGTGAAATGAATAAACAAATAATTTAAAACTATCGTAAAAGTAAAATTAATTATTAAATAAGTCAATTTAAATTGTTATTGGTCTTCATTTATAACTCCATCCATACCGATTCCTCGGAGGGGGGGCGGACTTTAAGCTCTACTCATTTTGCTGTCATAATTAAATTTATTAAGTATTAGCGTTTACAGTGCTTTATTGTCGATTGTATATACAAAAAGTTGGTCACGTGACTGTTTTAAGCACACACCCTTTTTTTAAATAAAAAATGTGTAAAACAAAGTTTAAAATTTATTATGTCTTGAATTAATGAATTACTGATTAATTTCGTATATTATAATAGTAAACTGAATAATAATAAAAAATAATTTTGTTGTATAGTATTAAGTGTAAACATCGTGTTTGCCAATTAAAGAAACAATTTTTGATCTTTATTCAATATCTTACAAAACACCCCACCTTAACGACGATTGCTATAGCTATATATGCAAAGTTGCAACACTCCACGTACTATATTAGGATGCCTAGGGGGGAATATCTATCTGCGCCCCTTCCCATAAACCTAAAAAACTTAATCCAGACGGTTAATGTATCTGTAGCATTTTGTGAAATAAATTATTGTGCACTGTTGCAAAGTACTTGATTTAAATAATTTTCCGTATACTAATCGATTAAGGCAGACTAGAGCGAGCTTTCACTCAAGACATTATTGAGATAATGACAGTATTAAAGGTTGCAGGAATTCTAGACAAGATGATATCTTTAATGATTGTTACTATGCTGGATAACCCGGGAGGTATGTTGTGTAAGTTTTAGAGCTGTAAGCAATATAGTTTTCTATTTTTAAAGTCTGATTATATGTATATAAGCATCGTTTATTATATTTTAATAATCATTTTTGCAAGTTAAGAGAGACTAGTTTTGAGGTAGATGTGGATGAGGATGTAAATGTGTAATAAAGAGTTGAGTAACTCAGGTATATTTCCAAATTATTTACATTACATTACATTTTTAATTGCAGAAAGTATTATTTTAATATCTTCAACAGAAAACTTACTTTTAGTGTTCTAATTGCGTTTTATTAATAGGTACACAGCGCAGCCATAAATTAACCGGTACAAACTTTTGTTTGTTATTATTTTTATTAATTTATTCAGAATTTCTAAGTAACTAATTTAAAGGCCACACTTTTGAACCACATGCTTATACAATATCTAATAAAGCAACACACACTAATTAAATGAATTATACAATTATATATTACATCATTCAAATTGAATTAACGCTGTATGTGTCACCATAGCACGGAATAACACCAGAACAGTACAAACAACCCCCCCCGTTGTAAGATGTCCAGCTCTGAGCAGAGTAGGATTATGTAATATCAGTGTGCATGGGGTGACTGGGTTTGTCTTTGCACACCCATGCTACACCCGACAATAATACAGATGCATAATTCCCGCGTGTCTGCCTTGTTTGGGTTTGCAAGCACTCCCCTAGTTAAATGGCTGCACGTCTCCCATCTTAACGTTGATAGACCAATTTTAACAGTCAAATCATAGTTGATTGGGTTGTTTAATAGATCAGCTAACAATTAATATTTATAGCTAACTGTAAGACTAAAAATATATAGTTATTGCTTGCATTTATTTGCTCGCTGGTGCTCAGCTATGACCAACGCCTTCAAATTGTCACCTTGAACAAGGCTGACCAAACCCGTTGGCAACTTGCTGCCCCATTTCATGTTCGTCCAAACACAATTTCTGACTTAGTCAGAAAGTATCATACAAAAACTGGTACAGTAAGCAACTGCCCAGGTCAAGGACGAAAGCGATAATCAACAGAACGCAAGGATAGAGCTCTTTTAAGGTTGTCTTCCCAGAATCCTCGAGCAGGGCTCAATGGTCCAAGACCAGTTCCAGCATCGAGGTTGTATCAGGCGGGCCGTTTTTCTTATCTTGCTCCTAAGAAGCCTTTTTTGGCAGGAAGACATCGAGTCAGACAACTTCAATGGGCCAGAGACCCTGTCAACTGGGCACCCGAGCAGTGGTCAAGGGTTCTTTTCAGTGACAAAACGCCTTGTCTATACCTTGTTCAGACCAGCAAAAGGCGGTGCTTTCGAAGTCCATGTGGAGCTGGCCCATTGCACAACATTGTACAACCCCGAATTCGCGGAGGAGGTGGGAGCATGATGGTATGAAGTGCCTTTTCGAGCCTCTGGATACTGCCACTGCACGGGATCAATGGGACCCTCACAGTCACTGCCATTGGTTATGTTGACATCCTAATAAGGATGACATGGGATGACAACTCCATCCCAATGGATTTCATCAACACCTTACTCGCTTCAATGCCTCGACGTTGTCAACAAGTGATCCAGCGCAACGGAGGCACCATTGACTGTATTGAGCACCTTTGTCACTTGTATACCCCAGCCGCAATTGGGAACGCGATAACAGCCCTCCTCAGGGCTACCACATAATGATTGATTCCCCTTCATAGAATAATATGATAAAATAAAATCAAAAACAAATAATAATAATATATATTAATTTTCAAAATTGAGATTTTATAAAAATAAATGTACGAAAAAAGCTTGTATCGGTGAATTTTTGGCAGCCCTTTAGTATGTTTGAGTCATTTTTAACAAAAAATACACGATATCACGTCACCGTAAAAGTTTTAAAATGATTTTTGTAAATCACATGACTTTATATTTCTCCAAATTTGTTCGTTTAAGAATTACAGCACTAAGCGGTCGGTAATTAAGTTCCACATATATCTTTCTAAAGTAGAGTCAGTTTTTCAAGCTAAACTAAAACTATAAGTGAACTATCTAAGGGCCAATTATCTTGAAGTCTTACCTGATGATAAGGCAATTTCAGCAGCTTATAGCCGATTACAGGTAAACTAACTTCAGAGTGAAATTCCTCGCGGACCAATCTATTTTATGTAACCGTATAATCGGGGAGACCAGCTGTGGAGCAGATGGAGTTGTTGTAAATCGTCAACGATTGGCCCTTTTTCATTGTCCTTTATTATTTCAGGCAGTATGACTGTTCGAGTGAGCATACCCAGTTTTCGGCGGTCTGAGGAATTAAATCCGGATGGAAAAACGGCATCTTTTACGGTAATTATGACCATTTTCTAACTAAGTACGACCTCAAACTGCAGACGTCCAAACCATTAACTATAATATGAGATCATGGATGGAGATTACCGGAGGAAATCCAACTGGCTGTTTCTTGAAACTAGTCTGTTGTATTGATCGAAAGTGGAAGCATTTCTTTAAATTGTTGCAAGTCACAATGTCCATAATACATTAATTTAACTAGTGTTACTTACTATTGGCTAAAGTAATATAACTACTATACATTGAATATAATGGAAACAATGGTTTCAGCTGTCTCATGAAAGCTTAGTAGAAACTGTGACTGATCATGGCTTGCGAATATTTCAATCAAAAATGTAATTGCATTTTGAATAACTGTATAATATGTAATTCAGTTAATAAATTTGAGTAATAAAGAAACAAGTGAAACTGCTGTAAAGACGTCAATCTGTAGAATCGATATAATCGGTGTCTTTACTTTATGTGCATTTTATAACAAAAAGGTGTTTTTTTACATTTTTATTCAATTTAAAGACATAAATTAATGCATTCAGATCAGGAGCCAAATTTGCAGTAAATCTGCGGTTTCTTTTATTAAATCAAAATATTAATTTGTTTTCTTATAGCTTTAATACAAGCAACTCTTAGCCCTAATTAAGGCGCACATTTCGATAGTTTTACTTTTCATATCAGTGCTTTATATAACTCGGCCATTTGAGCGTTTGAAATCCCTCTTTTATACGGTATTAGATCTATGGAGGGGAGTTTGATGCATCGTTAGAAAGCTATGAATGAAGGCTCGATTCCAGAAACGTTTGATAGACGCAGATCTCCATTTGGTAGTTGGAACAAATAATTGTCTTTTTCTGATTTGGCATATTAAAGAATTTGAAGAGTGTCATCAGAATACATGTTATCTTGTTTATCGGAAGTCTTTTCTGCATATTAGAAGCAAGGTTAGATAGATAAATATGATAATAACCGGTCAGGTACATTTGAATACCAGTTGCCAGCCTGTTTTAGGCTATAAAAGTGGTTTGAGAACTGTCTTAAACTATTTCTGGTTACACAAATAAATTAGTCAGTGCATTTTAAAATGCTTCCAATATGAAGAAAATCCCTTCCGATAAACAATATGATCTATGCAACCGTTTAATATGAATAAAAGATGAAACATGATTTCTTTAAATATGCATTTTCCTGAAAATTAGGTCAAAAATACAAAAAACGTTCCACTTCTTTAATATGCGAAACCTGCCAAATGGTGATGTCTATCGTATTGTTTTTAGAATCCAGCCATCAATAGCTTTCTAACGACGAATAACACTCTTACCCCCCTTTTTGGTAACCGAAAAGTGTTCCAGCCCGGTCACCAACTTTAACGTTGTGTTGCGTGCAAAGACTTTCAAAATACGCCAACTAGACAGAGCACGGTCTTTGAAGATTTCTATCTAAGAAATTAGTTCAACTGTAATCACCAAATTTGGATCAGAAGTGGAATTTCGACAGCCGCTAAAAGGCAGATTAAAAACTGATTTTGGCGTTCATCTTATCATTTCATTTCAATTTGCTTTCTTTAGTTCAAGTGAAACGAAGGAATTACAAGCTTACACTTCACAGTAGCCAGTGGCATGTCTAGTCTATTCCTTTAAAAGTCTTTGGAGGCGCTAGACTCGAAGCAAACCATGTAAATTTATGGACTTAAATGTAGAAAAACGGAGAATAAAAATCAGTTTGTAAATAAATGATACTTTGTCTATATTTACAGAATGCCGGAGTGTAAATCTTAATTTAATAATTCAATAACTGCATAAAACCGCACTCTGATTGATTTGACAAAGTCTGTAAACAGATTGTGTTGTTCAATTTCTCTCCGTTAATTTACAGATCATCTAACTATGTAAAACCGAATTAATTTAATATTCAATTAATAGACAGTTGTGTTTAATAGCTAGCATGACCATATTAATATAAGTGTGTTAGCTCTTCAGTAAGGGAATAATATTGGACAGAGCTAATTACCTGAAAATACAATTATATTAAAAGCATTTTGTACAAAGGGATTATTTATAACTGTATAAATTCATTCATTTTGTGTATTCATCAATTTAACTTTTGCTGTTTCTATTAATTAAGACAGTATTATTATGGCAGGAATATATACTTAATACTTTTCTTAATAATAAAAAACGTAGTTAGCTCAAATCCAATATTATTAACCAAAGAGCCAACATATTTAAGGGATATTTCAATTCTTTTATGGGTTGGGCTGACACGCTTTTTGCCATTTTTGGCTTATATTAATGTCACAATTTTTTGCTGAATTAATAGAATATTTAATGTAGCATTTGATATTATGAAGATGAAAATTGGCAAGCTGATTAATTTTCGGCGGCGCTACACGATGAAAGTTAAATCATTTCCAAATATAAATTAGTTTTTAAATGGTAGAGCTGTTTAAAAAATGGGCGTTCTTGTGGTCTTCCAATGTACCTAGCTAACCACCTGGCCTACAACCGGGGCTTTAGATAGTATATAATACACTCTTTCTACACACGCATGAGTCTAATACCCAACCATTGTATGCGCCAACTCAATACACCGTGGTCAGTCAATTAACGATACCAAGAGAACATAATATGTTATGGTGCAGCTGAATGTCACGGATGCAATTCAAAAACCAAGTAAATTAACCTCAGCATTAGATTCCGTCACACATCAGCTATCGATTACAATAATTTAATTAATGTTAATTGATAAAGGCTCGTTGACAATTTTGCTGTACAGACTTTTTGTTGTAAATGAACATAGTTTGCTTTAGAGCATGAACATATAATATTATGCCCCGATCATAAATAAAACACCAAATAAACACAAGGAGAAAACACAAGAGAGAGAGAGACACCCTTCTGAAGTAAAAGGGGAAAGTATAGCTTACTGAGTCGCATGCGAGAGAGAATTCTGCAGGGAAAGGGGAAGGGGGAGGAGATATGCATGCCAATTAGCCAATCGCATTAACAAATCAAACATCTCAAACAGTAGTATATATATACATTAGTAATATGCAATGAGCATGAAACAAGCTGAAGGTGCTACAAATACGATCTTAATATTACAAAGAAATAATTATAAACTGGTGGCTTCGTACTACTGGCAGTACAGGGGGGGGGAGTGAGGTACCCCTTCCCTACTACCAGTACCCCTCCCCCTACTACCAGTACCCCTCCCCTACTACCAGTACCCCTCCCCTACTACCAGTACCCCTCCACTACTACCAGTACCCC
>JAYRBW010029437.1:0-12239 GCA_036023295.1 Invenusta paracnida
TGATTTTTTGTCTTTTGGACCTTGAAAATCCTTGAAAAGTCCTTGAAAACCATTGCTCAAAAAGCGCGGGAACCCTGGTAGACACACACGGCTTTAGAGTGGAAATATTATGGAATTATGAGACCTTTTACCAATTTTTTAGGGAATCGTTTAGGAGTTTATGGAACTTTTATTAGTCATTTAATGAACTTGAAAAATTATCAAAAATTAAAGCGACACTCAACAAGAACTAAATTTTGCGCGTACGACCTCAAAATTAAATTAGTGGTTGGCTCTGTGTAGCATAAGATATAACTATATAAATTTAAGGCAACTGGTCAGTCTACATGACTACGGGGGGGGGGGGAGATTGGCCTGAAGGTTCTCCTTCCTATTACTCAATTCGGTCACTAACAATTGAGTTAAATATAATTGTTTTTATTGAAGCGTTCGAAGTTTACCTATTAGTTCAGACGCAATAGCTTTGTCAATGAATCTAACTTACTATTGTATATTTTTAAAAAGATTGTATGATCACACCAGCCAATAAAATGTTGCTGTTTTACCCAAAAGTAAATTCTGATTATTTATTAGACCTCTTGTTACTTCAATTTATATATATACCACATTTCTTTAATCCATTTTCTAATAATATATTTTCTTGTTTTGTCGTTAATAATTATGAACTAAACAATTAATAATAATTTAATTTAAGGATTTTTCAAATCTTCCAGTTCATTTCGACTTCGTAGTTCTGCTCAAATCTAGCTCTGCAATAACTACCAATAAAATATGTATTTTCTCCAGAAGGCATATTTAAGCTGCTTGAAAAATATGTCCAGGAAAGCAAATAACTATACATTGATTTGAATTTCGTTTTTGGTCGCTAATATCTGTATGTGGTCACCAACAACAGCAGGCTGTGTATGTTATCCGGCTAGTTACTACGTTGATTGAATGCGTTTATAATTAAATTCTGCTTTGTACATTGTATGATGTATGTATATGGTACCACAGTAAGTCTACGTTTGGAGCCAATATATCTGGAAATACGATTATTCTTCTTTTTTATATATGTATTTGACATTTTCATATATTCATAGTGATATATCATGTATATATCAGGATAAATTAATAGGCCCAAAAATTTCGACCTTGAAAATTCAATATTCTTATTTAAGAGCACTTTTTGATCAGAATACATATATTTCAATTAATTTAGTATACTATTCACACTTATTTTTAGCAGACTTCAGATTTGAACATTGAAATTTGTGCCCAGACAATTTGTAGTAGATGACAAAGACAGAACTTTGTTAATTTGGTATTTCTTTACCTTTTATAGGAAATTTTGGAATTATATAGAAATTCATTTAAGAACATTTCTGATTTTACAATAGATTTTTTATTGTATATAAACAATTGATTGGCTACTAAATTTCTCCACAGACACAAAATATGTAGTAAATGTTGCACTCAATCTTATTCACATTCTTAAATTTTATATTGCAATGGATAAAAAATATTATTTACTACGTATGCATATTTCTAGGCGGAACAAAGATTCACGCCAGGAATTGTCAATGATCTTCAATAAGTGGCGTCGCCTCTGGCTCCGCCGTGTCTGTGAATTGGATGAACCCAACGTCCGTGACTACCTGGTCAATCAATTGATGCCTCATTGGGCCCGTTGTGGACGTTGTAGTAAGTGGCGCCAGTTGACTCGTAATGTCCAGCCCACGCCTGAATACTTCACCAACTTTTCTTGTGATAAACTTATTCCGAAGGTATGCCTGTACGTAAAGGTAGCTGTTACTTTCAATATAGTTATTGAATTATATTTTATATTTAGATTGGTATTCTATTGAATATGTGGTCTTTTCTAGACAACAGCTACTTTACTTAGCTTTAGTCTCAGTAACCTTTGGAAAAAATTTACCTTCTTTATATTACATAAATAGGAAGTTTTGCTGTTAGTTTCTTAAAACTCATAATTTTGCCGGTTATCCATATTGTTTTCGAAATTTTTTTCTGTTACTGTCTTAATCCTAACAATCATGCCTGGAATAGTGAAATATTTTTTATTCGATTTATTACAATATAATGTTCTTTGTATAACGATTCTTTTACTGTCGCTAGAGTATTTTGAACTATATTCAAACAAACCGCTCATTTTAAGTATATTTTTCAACAAAAAACTAGATATATTTCTGAATAAAAGATTATTTTCTCAGAAATAGGATACAAAACAAAATACAGAGTCATCATGCTCGAGAATGATATAATTTGATGATATAAGAGAATGATTAATTTTTGGTTATATAGCGAATTTTATGCTGTAAATATATATGAAAAACCACTAGAAAAGAACAATTTTTCTAATATTAAAATTTCTTTGTTAAATATTGACCAATATGTGTAGCAGATAATATAAACTCTATGATAAAAAACAAAAATAGACAGTTGAACATTTTTAGAGTATGCAAATGCAGTATATTTAGTTGCATTAATTTTAGGTAAAGTTACGATAGTACGTAATAAAGGCAAAGCATGACAATGCGTTTCAAAAATAGTTTTAAATTTAATTTGAAATGTATTGAACATGTTCAAAACTAGGGTTTATGATCAATAAATGTAGAGAAAGCAAAAATAAATTTGAAAACTTACTTAATATATAATATAAGAAGAAGGAAGGTAAAGTGTCTTTCCATAGTAAATAAAAGAACATGACTTGTTTCGTCTGCAATATATTTATTAGGTCAAGCTGTTGTAATCTATTTTCCACTTAACTAGTAAATTCTAAACAAAAGTAGCTTTTCAAGATATAGTTGATCTTTCATAGTTTTATCATATGAGTATTATGGCGTAGGCGAATATCCATTTTATTTCCCTAATAATTGTTACATACTGAAACATATTAATCATTCGGTTATTTCTTAAAATTCGTGCATATATCCATGATGATACAATAATTTATAATACCAAAACAATGTCAGGACAGCATGGGAAATCGAAAAGTGCGATGAGGAGAATAATAATGCTGAATCAAGAATTAAAAATATCAATGATTTAGATAATATATTACGATTCTGTAAAGATGTTAGATATTAAAACTTAATTCAATATGTTCTTGACATACATAAGCTCCTTTTCTCCATGCAGTTCTGTAAAAATCAATCCGTTCCAGTGCAGCTCTGTAAAAGTCATTAAAATATAATGCACAGAATTAATAAGTTGTACAATATAGGCATTGATCGTAAATTCAGACACATTCTGAAAAAAATCTTATAATTACCCTCAGAGAGGTTTATTTGTGTGTTTTGTTATGGAAAGAGCGTAAAATAAGGGATGGAAAAGAAGAGCTACCGAGCTCAAAGATGACAAAAAAACGTTTGCAAAGTGGAAAATTTGCAAGTCAAGGTGGATATCCTCTGTGACAAGGCCTTGAAAGCGAAACATCCCAAGCTAATTCTAATTGAGTTGAAGGCAACAGAGAGAAAAGTTTACTAAACTTTGACACATCAATTAAAACTATACTTCCGTGACTGGTCATATATAATATACAGTGTTGCCACTCTGGCGTTTTATAACGCCACGTTTTTTTAATTAGGTGGGCTTTTTTTAATATTTTCTCTTGGCGTTTTTTTAGTATGTCTATTAAAAAAAACTTATATAAACTCATATAAAAAACTTATGTCAGCTCTATATATTTCAGAAATACATAACCCCAAGACTAACATAGAAAGGAGATAAATCTGAAAGAGGCAGTTAAGTACAACATAGTTTTCTAAATCCCAATGTGCTAGGATTAATTTCTCAGTGCCCTTATAGGTATCTCCATGAAAGTGATACCATTAATCCTTCATAAAGGTAGAAAGACATCTTTCTAGGATGGTGCTATTCTATTTTGTTGTATGTCCGTATATTGTAAACAAAACTATTATTTCACTTCAACCACAATGGTTTTTAACCTGGCCGCTATAACATTCGTGCGATACCTTACGACTCGACTCGATGTGCATGCATAAATCTTACATAGATTTCCACCTTTCAGTAAAAGATACTAATTCAATTTTACAACTTATTATTTCTCTCTTTATTCTAGGAGTATGATCCTTGTGCAGCTTCTGAAGATGAGGTAAATATTTTCTAATTCCCTTTTTGGCAAACCCTTAATATTTATTCTTGTGGAAATAGATGGATTGTTTATTTTCTTAAACTGCGTATAGTGATATCGTTTATTGAATTTAAGTATTAAGAACTTAAACATTATTTGGACAAACCTGATATGCACAGTTAGATCTAGAATTACATTCTGATTGCAAAACAAGTTTAGAATGATAAGTATTCTTATTTTTCTTAAAACATTTATTTAATGGTTTTATTGATATTGATATATAATAAATCATTGTCACAATATATTTTGTCATCAAAAGACAAATGTACATATAATTCCTTAAATTTATTGTATAAGTAATTCTAATTGTTTTTTATACATTTACAAAATTTATTAAATGAATTCTACCAATTAACGTTGCGAAAAATAGACATTTTAATTGTTTCTTGTTAGCCATCATTTATATTACATTATCAATCTCTTTAATGTTATGATAATTTATTTGTCATAACTGTTATAGTGGTCAGACCTAGGTCTGAAAAATAAAAATTACAAATATCGATATTTGTATTTTTTATTTTATCTAGAGGTTTAACGAAAATTTGCATAACGTTTAAATAGTTTACATACATATTATTAGTTACAATTAAACATGTATAATAAAACCTCTGAAATGCACTTTTATTAAAACTTATTGTTTTGTGAAATCTCTTATGCTTTTTTGCATTATTTGAGCCTTGCAAGATTGCATTTAAACTCAAGCATATCATATTAGTTTATTTAAAATTGGTGAATATCATTATAGTATGGACTGAGGCATTGTTCAGAAGATTTAACTACACGGTACAAACACCATTAGTTCTCTTATAATAATATGAAGTTATAGGAAATATCAGTGACAGTGTTAAGTGTTTTTGATGTTATCTACAGCGTGTGGACATGGTCCGTCAATCTCCCGAAGACTTCATGTTCGCTGCCCGTTATATTGTCCTACTGGAACAGTCAGTGGCTGAACAGTTCCTCCTCCCATACCCAATGGACCGTGTTGGGATTGCTCCTACTGCCGAAGAGGTTCTTGCACCTGAAGTCATTGGTGGAAGTGGAGGTAAGAGATTCGATCACAGACTGACTTCCTCTTTCATATGGTGTCTTGAGATGTGAAAGTTAGAAAATGTCATAATAAAATTTTCAACAATATTATGCAACAAATTTGTCAGCTGGAAAAACCTGACAAAAATAACCTTTGTGTAATTTTACATAATCGTACCATGTAATTATGATAAGGATTGTGCCATTAGCTTATTTAATGAAATGTTTATTTACATTATTTTTATTCCATAAATGAATTTTATTTAATAAGGCACAATAAACAGTATATAAAACAGGTGTTTTTAAGCAAAATATTAGATTGGCATAATATTATGAGCTATGTGTTGTTAAAATGTAATTATTGTATTTAGTTCTCAAAAATATTTTTTTTAATAAATAATTTAAACATCATAATTTTATCTTGTTTAATATGATGAAGAAAGATTTATCTTAGGTCTCCTGAATGATTACCTTACTAAATGATAATTTGTCATGTTTTCTTTTGGTGGGGTTATTTTTCAGTTGAGCGCCCAATATGCAGATAGATTTTGCTGAAATTTTCAATTTTGTTAATAATTCACTATTGTTTTTACTTTTTGTAATTCGTATTTTCCTTTTATTGCAATATTATAAAATTTAGACACAGTCTTTCCCGGAGATGTCTTCGATGAAGAATTTGAAGAAGTAACTTCTCATCTTGCAAAAAATCCACCTAGACCAAAAGGTATCTAGATAAAATTGTACATTTTATTTCGTAATGTTGTAATTGCATAAATTTACCGTGTATTCAATTGTCACTGAGTTTTTTTTTATAGTAGAAAATAAAGCAATCATCGCACTGTAAATTTAGATTCTTTATATTTTTGTGGATTTTCGCTTTTTCTAGTTTTTTTTTTTTTATAAAATCAATATTACTCGTACTATAATATGTGTAATAATATTTAAACCTTATATTGGTTATTTGTTTCCACTCGTGACAATATTTCAGGTGTCCCTGCTTATTTCAGTCCTTTTCAAATGCCTAATGAAAATGGGAAAGCCTCCTCCTTTGAGCCGGATAAGCCTCTATTGGTTGAAATGACAGATTTCCCAGAATTCGACAGGTTAGAATTTTGTTATAGTTAATCGGTTTTGTACATTTACTATATCTTTTTTATATTTGTCAAATAGGCACCCAGATCTTTATCTTGGATTGAGAAATTTGTTACTTGCAATTTGGTACAGTAACCCAAAGGTGAGACTATTCGTACATAGCTTAACTTATACTTTTCATGAAACGGAGTAGATTTATATTTATTATCTCGAGTTACTAATTAGAGATTGAATATGTTTTGTTCAAGACTAGTTATTATTTTGCTTGAACATATTATTATCTATTGAGTATGTTTTTATATGTAAAATTATATAATTTCTTAGTTGTGAGATATTAAATAGCCTTTAATATACTAGTGTTATAAATTCGAATAATCGTAATGTTTTTAATTTTTCCAATTTGATATTATTATATCTCTGACAAAATAATGAGAATAATTTATTTTCTTTCATTACAGATTTGGTTAACGGTAGAACGGGCTGCCGCATTCACCAGGGTCCGTGGTTTAATACGAATAGCGCTAGTAGAACATTGCCTACCCGCTATGATCAATTGTTTCACATGTAAGGGCTTTATAAACTATGGACTGCTCAAGAACCCACCGGGTGGTGCTCTTCTGCCCGACATTTTCAATAAGGTGAATTACAAATACCATTCTGTTACAAGATTAATCTCACCTAAAAAATATCTTTGGAACAAAATTTATGAAGCATTGAATTAAGTTTTATAAACTGCTACTGAGTACCTTCCAATACACAAAACAATAATAATATGTTTAAATATCGGTCTGCTATTTTTGTTAAATGTTTTTTTCTACAATAGCTATTCGATTTATTAAAATATACAAAAGTTAACTTAAGCATGAATGTGTGTACTTTTGTGTATCACCTGCTCAGCTGACAAATATTTAATTTGTTTTATAGTAGATATCGTTTTTTCCCTCTCGTTGTATCTACTGTACATTTTGGCTCGTTCTCTCATTCTGATTTTTGTTTTTAAAAAGTTTTTAAAAATTACTATTATATACTTTGCTGTATGAACAAATATGCTTGTGTAGAGTTCAATAAAGTTTATCTTTAGGTCTTATTTCGCATATACTATAGGTAATTAAAAATTATGAAGATATATGAAAATATTATTGTTTCCTATTTTGCTAAATTAAAAAAAAAATTAACGTATTATTTATTTTTAATTCATTTTAGCTTTTATAGTACTGATAGATTTGAGATATTTTTTATAAATTTTAGTCAAATAAAAATTACTCAAGATGTTGAAATTTATTTATTGTTAAAAACTAATATTTTCTTTCAATATTATTGCATCTTATTTCACTACTTTTAATGTTGTTATTATCACAGTAAGGAATTGTTTTGTGATGAACAAAGGCGAATCTTATAGCTCCCGGAAGTTGATCGATTGGACTTTTTGACAATTTACCACCTCATCCCTTGCGGTCATCGGGGTGTTGTTGTTGTCAATAAGAATAACCAGTCTCGACTTTTGGACGAAGTTATTTGTTGAAAACCAAATAATACTGAAAACAATTAATTTTGATATACACAACAAATATAACTAGTCAACCTACGATAGACACAGTGTAACACAACTATGCCCTCTCTCCTTTACTCATTGATCAGGAGTCAGTAGTGGTGGTTGGTGGCGGTATTGCTGGCCTGGCTACGGCGCGTCAACTCTGCAACTTCGGCACCCGGGTTGTCCTATTGGAGGCAAGTGGACGCCTGGGTGGACGAATCAAGGACTTCGCGCTTCCGGGTTCAAGTCCACCTTTGCTCATCCCGGAGGGTGCAGGGGTCATCAGTGGTTGCATCAACAATCCTATCGTCCTTCTAGCTCATCAGGTACACAAGTTGCATGTCTAACAGTTTTGAATTATTCCAACGACGATTTGTTTATGATCGGTTATCACATATTACTATTGTTATGTTTAAATAATTTTTATTTATAAGATTTATGCCATTCTTATCAGACATATTTAGGGTGCCCACACTCCTGGAAAATTTCTGAAAATTCTTGATCACATTTTTATTTTTAGGTTTTATTTTTTACTAAGATAGCACAATTAGTGGCTAAAAATGTTGGGCTTCATGTATTTATTATAATTAAATTAATAATACTTAAACTTCTAGGATAATAGTTTTTTAATTTAAAAATAAAAATATATTGTTAGTAGGATTTCTAAGCACAACTATTAGGTTTCATAGACATAGGCACCTCTGGCACGCTGAGTGTGCTTTATTTATATTTCCAAGTATCCAAAAGTTTGTTGGGTATTTGTCCAGAAATCTAAAAAAAGAAGCAAAATCAGCTTCCTACGTCTCTTAAAGCTGCTTGTGCAGATAATATGTTAACTTGTTCTAAGCTTCTGTGTTTGTGGCTAAGCATTTGAAACCCTTCCTTACACGTTTCTAAACTCACTCTCTAATGATACCATTCTTATGCTTTACTGATTTCTTGACAAACTTACTCAATCGTTTCAATTGTTATGAAACAGAAGATATCTTCTGATTATCTAATGTCAATTGATCCCTCTGATTCTTCACTTCACAAGTCTGTGAAGTGGGTTTGCTTGCCAGAAATCAGTCACAGATTTGCAAAATAAGAAGTTGGTCAGTGAACTCAATATAGCACAGTTCAAAAGGATTGCAAATCATACCTCTCTTAGTGACATCAAAAATAATGAAAAAGTCTCCCCTTAAGTATCCTCCGGTTGAATCTCTCTCGTCTCTTGATCGAAACAACATGATCACACAAAATGCAGCATCTTCAAATTTCTCAAAACTGTTGCAGATTGGAAAACTGGAGAAGGATGTGATGAATTAGCTGCCTCATACAATGCTTTTGTTTTAGACATGAAAGTGAACCACACTGATGATTTCTTGAATTTTGATTCAAAAACAATCGATTTGATACTTTTCTTGTACAATATGAAGAAAGTAAATATGAAAAACTATTTCATCCCTTCAAAATGGTTCTGGTAATATCCCATGGTCAAAGTTCAATTGAAAGAGGTTTTTCTATTAATAAAAGTATGATTGTGGAGAACCTACCGGGAAAGACTTCGATTGCATTGCGACAATTAATTGTTCGGATCAACCACATTATTAACCTCACTCTTACACCAAAATTTAAAAAATCATGTTAAATCTGCACAAACTCGATACAATCAATATCTGGAAGATAAGAAACAAAAGACCAAATACACAAATAAACGTGAATTTGTTGTTGAAGAGATTGCCAATTTACAGAAGAAGACATTAAAACTTGAAAGTACAATTGGTATTATGACAATGGAAGCAAATGAACTCAAAAATGATGCAGAGAAAAAGGAAGTTTTCAATTTGCTGTCAAAATCAAATGCACACTGAGAAAGAAGGAAACATCTGATGAAATGTCTCAAATTCTTAAATTTGAATGAATCTCTCAAACACTTGGACTAAATTATGTTTAACTGTTTAGAAACTTATATATGCATATTATATGTTTCTTTTTTAATAATTTATGTTAATCTATAAACCATTGTAGCATTGTATTTAAAAATAAAGTGGGCGGAATGGATGGCTACGAGGTCAACAGCTATTTCTAAAGCACTATTTATTATAATATGTAAATATTGTTTGCAAAAATACATTTTTTATAGCTAACAAAAAATGATATATTTATTTATTTTTAACTTTAAAATTCTTCATGAGTGCAATAAGTAAATACTTGCGGGCTTAAAGGGAGGAGGAGGCCATTAAAAATATTTGTATTTATTGTATACATATTTAAGTTAACCATCCTGGAAAAATTATAGGAAAGTGTAAAAACCCTGATATTATACTAAATAAGATTGTATATATAACCTGATTAAATATAATTTTTCATTCTCTAAAATCGAATTTATTGGATTTCTTTAAAAGTTTATATGTGTGTTATAAGTGTAAAAATAAGATTAGAGACTTGATTGTGTTAGAATGAATGGCTTTCGTTTCAAATATCTTAAATAGATGTCTGTATTTAACTAGTTAGTTGTACTATTTAGTTAAAGAAATACTATCAAGAGGTCCCAATTTAAGATAATAGCTTACAATATTTCAAACAAACAAATGCGCGGACACCCTGTATATACTTTTAGGAGCAGTAGATGTTATCAAAGCTTTTATAATTTTTTTGGCACTATGTATATCGTGTATGGTTATGTGAATAAAGTCTCTTACTATCTTCCCTACCCAAAAAATGTTTGAGTAGGTCTTTTCCTCTCCCTAAGCTAAGTAATGCCAAACATGTTCCTTTAGTTTATTATAATGTGGTTAAACCACCGACTTTTATATTTAACTAGATAGAGCACTTTTTGTCTACATAGCAGTTTCATTTTCATGGTAGGCAGAAAAACCAACTATACCGGTATAATACAGTATAAAAATAGATTTTCAAACAAGCAAATGTACATGATATAAAGCACTGCTATGGGAAGTGAAATCATATTAATTTGCACAAGAATAAGACCTACAATAATATGTAGCTTAATTAATTTAAAAAATTTCCAATAACGAAAAAACCAGTTTTGCATATTATATTGATATGAGAAACTTGGAAAAAAACAGTTTTTTTGCTATCGTAAAAACTTTTTATTGATTAAGCTATACTCCTATAAGTTACATATTATTGTAGGTCTCATTCTTGTGCGATTTAATATGAGTTTGCTTGTCTGAAAATCTATCTTTATATTGTATTATACCGGTGTGGTTAGTTATTCTGCCAACCATGAAATCGAAACTATATTAGATAGCGTCATTAACGTTTTCTTATTGGCTTTTGGCCGTATTATCGCGCCAATTACAGTTTTGTGCATATGTTTATGTAGCGCTGAACCACGAGTCCTACGTCTAGTTGTATAATAGAAGTCTGGGGGTTAAACTCAAAATGCAAACAGTGTTTTTACAAACACTAATAATAAAGATGTTATGGCCTACGCGAGTGGGGTTTGGGTGCTATAATATAAAAAAAAAGTTTCAGTAGTGGGTGCCTATATAGTAGAGAAAAGAGATTAATTTTGATCATAATGGTATAAATATCAAACACATTAAGTTCAATTAAAAGATTAAGAACACCCAATAATTTTGTGCAACTGGTGTACATAATAGTAACAATTACAAATTGTTTTAATACATTTTTCCAGCTTACATGTTGTACGTAAAATTACTAATCAATAATAGTATTTACATTTTTTACAAATGGTTAATCCATTTTCGTGTTCAAATTTCTGTATGTACAATTCTTAATATTTATGCTATTTAAGTATTATTAGTTACTTACGTTAACAGTATTTTTTATTATTGATATGTCTTTTTATAAAAAATATTTCCACACCTCTTTCATATTATACATTCTATTTTAATACATATTTTACAGGCCGGTTTGCAACTGACACCAGCTCTTAGAGTCTGCGTTTTGATTGGTCCTAACGGTCAGCTGGTGGATAAGAAGTTAGATGACCGGGTAGATTTTCACGTTGAGGCTATCCTCAATCGTATTGCCTGTGAGAAAAGGGCTGTTCTTCCTGGCGATATGGATATCAGTCAGAGTGATAAGACTATACAAAGTAAGTAGTGACAAATAATAAGAGACATTTATATTGTACTAATTGATTGAAAATGTGAACATTTATATATTGTTTTAATATGTTTTAAAGGAAAACTTTAATATCAATTTTGTTCACATTACTATTACTTTTCAATTTAATCATAAAAGTTACAGTAATTATTCAATTATTGTAATATACATCTAGAGACAAAATCTATAACGTTCAAACTTTAATAACACTGTGTAACACATTTTTTGTATGTGGTATTTTTAAATGTTTCTTATATAATTTGACAGTGCTGAATTCGAAAATGATATAAATTTTAGCATTGCTAGTCTAAATTTTTAATTTTATGTGAGTAGTATGGAAGAGGGTTT
>JAYRBW010029448.1:0-33456 GCA_036023295.1 Invenusta paracnida
TATCACTCGCCTATCAAACATGCCACACAAGCTATCACTCTTGCCTATCACACAAGCCACACAAGCTATCACTCTTGACTATCACACAAGCCACACAAACTATCACACAAGCTACACAAGCTATCACTCTTGACTATCACACAAGCCACACAAACTATCACTCTCGCCTATTACACAAGCCACACAAGCTATCACTCTGGCCTATCACACAAGCTACACATGCTATCACTCTCGCCTATCACACAAGTCACACAAGCCCCACAAGCCCCACAAGCCACCAATTTCGCCTACCACACAAGCTTGTGTAGGTACTTCTGTCACTGAATTATATTTTGCAACAACAATAAAGATATAACTAGTATATAGTAATATAAGCAATTCAAATCAATGAATCAATTAGAGGAACGTAATCGATTGTTCTTATCTTCATAAGATCAATGCTCAATAAATTAGATAAATATTGTTAGTAGGCAGTTTATTGATTTTAATTCAAATTTCTATAATATTTAACCGATTTAACACCTTTACCTATTATCGATAATCTTTTTTTGTACTGAAACCAAACAGTTTAGTTTTTTAACAATTGTCATATTGGATGATATTTTAAACATTCATCCTTTCCTATCTTGGTACTTTCCAAACACATCCTGATCAAATATTTAAAAACAATTACTTATCATTAACTATCAAGGGACATATTTTTAAAATATTGAATCATTAAGAGAAATCAATGGAAATATGAAATTAAAAAACTATATATATATTTTGGGTTTGATTATTTTCAAATGTTCGATATAGCTAAAATATAAATACCCTCTCAAGATTAAATGTTTTAATGTATTTTCATCCGTCTGCTGTATTTTGTATTTATTTTTTATTTTTATTATGAATTTCATTATGAATTATTATTTAGCTGTATTCATTTTATCATATGCTTTGAATTGAATTAAATTGAATTTGAATATAATATATACACATACATATGTATGTAAGTGTGTTTATGTAATTTGAAAATACATAAAATTCATCAAAGAATACGTTTCAACAACTTTAGTCCATTTTATCAGAAAACCTAAGGTACAACTATTTTGAGTTATTTAAGTTAATCAAATACTTCCAAAATTCATAAAAATTTTTTTTGAACGTGGTAAATATTGCAGTGCGTTAATTTCTGCCTTTACATCCATAAATTTAAACAAATTTAAAATTAATTTTGAAAACTATACTTCGAGTAGATTAGTATAATGTTTCTGTTTGTTAATTATACTTTATATAGGTGTAAAATAAATAATTATAAAAAAATAGTATTTTGTAATTTTTCAAGTTTACGCTGCTTTGATTATTAGCTTCGTTAAAATCTCTTTGTATGAAAAGTGTTTTTTTATGTTTCTTGCTATAAGGTAGATTTGTTTGTTATCATTTATATATTTTAAACGTCATACTTTGCATTCTGCCAAGTCACGATTCCATCTTGTCGTTTCACCCTCCTTCCGTGCAGATATTCGGCTACCTTCACACCGAGCAGCGATCAGACCAGACCACCACGGCCCAAGTCGATGAGAATTGCATCGTTGCCACTTCCATGAAAACTACGATGGGCGAGGCTGCAGGTATTGCTAATCACTCCTATATTTAAATCACTCCTAGATATATCATCTAAAATTTACAGAGCTTATCAGCTATGTGCCAGTCTTACTGCCTTACCTTCAGCCATGTCGAAACTAAAATGTCAACAAAGTAAATGTCGGAATTTAGTTTATCTAGATTCCAAAATTAGAGAAAATTTATTTCTATTCGTGAAAACTTTATATAGAAAATATGTAACAAAAATTCAAATTAAAATATCATTATAATCCAAGCATATTTACCAAAACGTTATCAAGATTATAACAGTAACTGTTTTCTGAAGACTAAGTCATTTTGACAGGTACATCCTTTTGACAACCTTAATATAGTGACTGCAAAGTTAATCTAACACATAAAAATAGCTTTTCTGTTTTGTGGTTTCCTAACCAAAAGTATATCTATATCGTTTTGCAACAATATATTCCTGAAATTCTTGTTGTATTGTGTTATTAGACGAATATATTTTATTTAAGTGACTGATTGGTGGCGAAAATTTTTCCTATAATAAAATTTAAAAAATGAATGTAAATATATATTTTTTTATTATTATTTTTTGTCGCTACCATTTCTTCATATTTCTTCATTCCTCCACCCTTATTCTTTAGGTGATCGAAAACGTCGAGATACAATCCAGTGCCTCAAGTACATCCCGTTCTTCGATGGCGTAATTGCTATTTCTCAAAAGGGAACCATCACAATTTGGAATTCAAAACTGAAATTACAAAACTGTATGGATCTCAAGGTCAGTTCCAAAATGTGTATCACATTGAAATCTCCTTTAATTAATATTGAACATTTTATACCAATCGATTGGGCTAATACAATAAACATGGTGTCATTCAGGAATGTAAACCATTCTTGGAGTTGTTGTGGGGTGTACACATAAATATAAATACATTTACATGAATATGCGCGAATAATATTATAAAATAATAATAATTCACAAATATACCTGAACTGAATTTTCTTTCTTTAATAGGAATTCCTTGAAAGCAAGTTATTTACATTATTTTTCTTTACCGACCAAGGCAGCTGAACTCATAACTTTGGAGTTTAATGCTTTTTTATATACTCGTACTTACGTTAATTATAACGAAGAAACCAAAACGCTGGATATTTAGAAACCTAATATTTGTTTTGTATATATTAAATTCTATAACATTTGCATTTAAGCTAAGGTTACTCAATTTATTTTAAGCCAAAGAAACCTATCATGAATAATTTATCAAGAAAATAGCTCCTAAAATCAATCTTTTACCGTGAAACTCGACCCTGCCCCAATTTCTTTACTAAAGTAAGCCAAGATCTTTGTTCTAAACGAGGATTTTATTATATCTATTATATGAATACTTACACTAACTAATCATGCAATATATATATATATTAATTGACATTAAAATGTTTTAAATATTTTGCTAGGCATTTATCGACCTATTAGGTTATAAATATTATTATTATTTTCTCTTTACAGTGTAATAGTCTCAATAATATTCTAATAAAAAAATCTCTAATCCAGACTTAGGATTTAACATTTTTTTAATGTTACGTATTTCCCTATTAATTTATATATACATTTTTATAGCTGTAGCAAAAATCGTAACGTGAGACACAGGCCTTGTGAGACTCACATTGTGAAAATCAATGCAGTAAAAAATGTAATAAACTTATGCACTAATGAATAAAGAAACAGCAATTTTAGTTAAAAAAATTATAATCTAAAATTTGACGTTCAGAAGTTGGTCACCAACAAAAAAAGTACACTTTTAGAAAAACACCCATATGTATACTTGTATTTTAATTTAATTTAATTTCTTTAGTTTGTGACAGTTTTTTTGTAATTAAAACCTGAAATTTATAGAATACATGCGTTATATATCATTTAATGATAAAATACGAATTTTACACTTAAAATATTTGATTTCAAAGTATGTTGCCGTATAATTTGCAGTAGTTTACAACTTAAATGGATGTTTATATATGCAACTTATGGAACTAAATGCAATTATAAAGCAACCATATTATATGTCTGTTACATTCTTACATAATGTATCAAATTTTAAAATAATATGATATGCTCCAATTTGTAAGTTGACAAAAGCATCTATGTCAGGTTTGATATATTGGGAAAGAGTACATAAAATAATGTTGTATATATTAGGTTCTATATATTTTTGTGAAAATTAGTTCGAACAATATTTTTATGAACATATGTTGGCATTGATATTCTCAAAATATTTACTTAAAATTCAATTAAGAATTAATTGAATATATACTAATTTCAAAATACAACTTGCCATTTCAATGTCATGTAAGCTTAAGCTTCTTGTATATGTTATTTATCGTATACATAATAAAGACAGTGACCCTATAGATGGCAACAGCTATATAGTTATCTAGATAAAACCCTCAGCATATAGAATTCTTGTTGTAGAATTACGGAATATGCTATTATAGGATCTGTCAAAATTAATGTATTACTTATCAACATAATAAGGCACATATGTACCCTCTAGGAAAGTACCTCATATTATTAAGAGTGCATTGAATAAAAATTTATTCATATAAATATAATACTAAACATGCGTTCATGTACTATGTACTTCGATACTTTTTTAGGTAACATTATTAAGTTTTTAAACACTACATTAACAACGTTTTTGACATTGACTATTATAGATTAAACTAATAGTTGAAAATCGTTAGAATTATTGAATCATTTTGTATGTGTACATATTCATACATGCTAAAGCCTAGATTATAAATTATAAATTATATTTTGACATATTTCATTTTAGGAAATTTCATGGTCCACTTCCATCGGATATCTCAAAGGCTTCCGTAAGATTGTCGCCTGTACCGAGCGCAGCATTCATTTCTATGATCATCGAGCCACTGGGAAAACACAGGTAGGGTATATAATGCTAGAACACATACTTCGTATTATAATAAAATAGTCACCAATAAATACACGGTGAAAGAATGTCAAAGGTAAGTATATTTTTATAAATAACAAATATTAATTGATAACATAGTAATTTGTTATATATATACTATTACAGTTTGATACAGAAAAAATATTATCTAAACAATATTAATATTTTAAAATCGACAATATAGTTTTTCTATACGTATAACATGTAAACAATATATCATATAGTATTGTATATATATTATAGCACCAATCATTTCAATATATGCATACTCAATATTTATAGTACATATATATATCTGGTTACATTATACCATATTTGTAACATGTGTAATATGGAATAGCGAATGTTACATTGCCTAATCAATAAGTAATAAATCACAATACTGTAGCATACGGCTATGTATGCTTAATATAGAAATATTGTTAAATTATTTATTACAGTTTTTAAAATATAAATTTCAAGATTACAGCGTAAAGTGTAATAAAGCATTTGATTATTATTACAGTTTTTAAAATATAAATTTCAAGATTACAGCGAAAAGTCGTCGGGATACTAGCTCAAATGGTAGAGCGCTCGCTTAGCATGTGAGAGGTACTGGGATCGATGCCCAGGTACTCCAAGTTTTGAAGAAGATTATAGCACTTCAATTGAATTGACTAGTTTCGTGTTCAATCAAATTGAGCACTGGATTAAGTGTAGAAAACCCGTCCATTAAATGCGAAATAATTTTCTATGGAATATATATATATATACATATTCAATGTATATTATGTACATTAATAATTATTTTCTGATGTTCATATTTGCGTTTATTTCAAAGGGATTGACGCGCACATCTTATGGCCTATGCTATACACATCCACGTCGCAGTTAAGCTTATACCTAAATAAAAGAATGTAGCATTTATCATGTGTAATTGATTAGTAGTGATTTGTTGTATATAACTTTGTTTATTCATAATATATTTTGAATCACACGTAGAAAGGAACTTTTTCGGGATTAACAAATTGACTTTTTGAACGTTTTATAAAAATAAAATCAGGGAACATTTTAAACATATTATTAATAGTCCCTGAATAAAACATCGAAACTCAAGCATATCGGTGCGAGAAATATATATCAGTTTTTGATTTAGTAATAATCTGAGTAATAATTTTCTTTCATTACTAGTAGCAGTAGTAGTACACTGAGTAGTATTCTTCATTTATAAGCTTCTTTTTATATGATTCTCTACATATGCTGCATGTATGTTTAGACTTGATAGATTAAAGCGCTTTTGTGCTTGTAGATTATAATCACAGATATATAGGTATAAGCCACAGACAAACAAGCATATTGTATAACTCACACACGCGCACTGGTTAGCTTAAGTTTCCATCTTTTATTTGTTGGAAACGGGGACCAAAATTGTTAATTTACCAAACTCTTTGTATACTCCAGAGTAACAGTGTAACATATTCTTCAAAGGCACACAATAATGTTCGTAAATATATATAAGAAGTTGTGAGGATTAAAAAAGATATCGAATTGTTTGGACATTTCATAAACCATCGAATGTATGAACGCGCGTAAAGAGTTTCAGAACATTAATAAGGTGGAGTACCTGGCCATCGATCCCAGTAGCTTTCACATACTAAGGTGGAGTGCCTGGCCATCGATCCCAGTAGCTTTTGCACATACTAAGGTGGAGTACCTGGCCATCGATCCCAGTAGCTTTCACATACTAAGGTGGAGTACCTGGCCATCGATCCAAGTAGCTTTCACATACTAAGGTGGAGTACCTGGCCATCGATCCAAGTAGCTTTCACATGCTTTTGTGTAACCTATAACTCAAATATTACAAACAATAGTAAAAAATAGGGTCGATTTCATATTTTGGGAGATCGATAGATTTTTTTTATTTTTTATTTTGCACATATTCTATAAACTAGTGGTGTGTTGCTATATTTTACTGCATGCGATTCATATATTTCGTTTAACATATACCTACTCGGTTGAGAGAATGTTCTATTAATTTCCACAACATAAGCGAACACAACCACGATGTGCCACATAAAGTTGAGTACATATAAATTTAAGCTGTAATGATGATTCAAAATAAATTCCCCTTGTTAAGGCAATAAAACAATTTTAAAAACATGAACAAATTCGGAGTACCTGGATATCTATCCCAGTACCTTTCACATGCTAAGCGAGCGCTCTACCATTTGAACTAGTACTCCATTGTTAGCCCCCAATTTAGCTAATTGACTAATTATTATAATTTCAGTAACAATTTACACTTGTTTTATTAGTATATACATACCTATTGAATTACGTTTTTTACATTCAAATAATCCCGTTTAAATAATCACAAATAGCAAATATAAAAAATTATATTGATATCATATCTTGCAAAATTTATGAATAAATGTATGTTTTGTACAAAGATTGACTTTACGTAAATTGTATTAGTACGCATTGGTATATTTCGTATTTATTTAAGACAAATTTTACTTCAATAAAATCACAATTTGTTTGAATATTTGAGTAGTATGAATTCATTTGACTTCATCAGTTTTTTTATTATTTTACAATTTTAATATTTTAAAATTTTAAAATTGAGTCTTTAATTGAACCTAAAAAATATGTTTAGTAAACTCAATTATATAAAAAAAATTAATGATGAAAATATTTAAAATGACAAAAGCAGTATTCATAAGTAAATATACTATAATATGATTTAATATTATAATAATAATATAATATGCTATATATAATAATAGACTATAACATGAATAACTATAAGTTAGCTACGTTTATTTTTTAAATGGCTTAAACAAAGGTTGTATACAGAATAGTAAGATGAAGTCCCTAATTTGGATGAAATGTACCCTCTGTTTTTAAACTTGAAAGTTGCAAAACTACGGTCAACATTAAGTTTAGGCATTCTTACGTGAAAAGGGAATCTGTACATGTGTATCAAAAAATCATACATATTCATTAATAAAACGTATATATATTCTTCAGCTTTAAATCTGTAGTCATATTTATAATTGCACAATTGATTTATAACATTTCTATTACCTATATGATTATCCATTATTTAAATGTATTTCTTGAAGAACACGCATTTTACTAATGATGTACATTGAAGCTGAGACATCTAATGTGCAATTATAATAAACTAATGATTAATATAGACAATATTTAATGTACAAGTAAAGACTTTTAAGTCACTCTAAGGAGAAACTATATTATAGCAAGCAATTTCAGTTACCCATTGTGTTGACATAATCTATAATGGTACCAACAAAATATAGCATGCAATGAAAGATACGGAAGGGGATATTGTGTAGAATACAATAAAGAAATGAAGAGAATATAATTGCAGAGAACGCGTCAAGTTAAAAGTTAGACAACTGTTGACTTTCTCAAAAGACAGACATTGCATCTCCAGTGTTGGACGTTTGGACTGTAAAGCAATGGATAGACATAAATGTCTATTTTGTCTTTACTTGACTATATATTATGTACCCACCCTTTAGTGCATAATTCCCTGGGATCCTGCTGTGTTTTCAAAGTAACACTGAGTCTACAGTCTTATAGTTTTGTCGAGAAAGAAAGAAAGCACGAGTTCTGAAAACAGTTCACTGTCAACAAAAGAAATGGCAGTTCTATCATACAAATAGGAAGGGAATGGGGATACATACTGGGAATTTGGTTCCTCTTTGGTGCACATACCTACCATTAATTTTTCCAACCCAACTGGCGGTATATATCATTGTATATAAGACAAAATATACCTGCGTATTTCTATTGGTACAATATTGACAATGTCCACTCTGGGTTTCTCCAGCTATATATTGTACATATTTCTGAATTGCATTACGGAGTCTCTCATCACCACGATTTTCATAAAGGAAACGTGTGGCAGTGAATTTGATCATTTCTACCAGAATAGAATATATACCTACACCTACCAGCTATCTAACATTTATTTGAACGCAAAGATGATACATACCGATAATCGATAATGTTCCCCTTTCTGGGATAACATATAGTATAATGTCCCTATGATATATAATAATAAAGTATTTATAACATAATTAAATAATTTTATGCATATCATTATCCTACCGCTAAATAAAGTCTATTGTATAATTCGCGAACCATTACTATGCTTACATAGCTGCTAAAGAAAATAGTGTCTGCATACTACATCTACATCAGTTTGTAGAAAATAGCATCAAAATAAAGGTTTTTATATTTTTATATATAGACTTAAAAATTTAAAGCACATTGGAACGAGCGTCAGAATATCTAACCATGATTACTAAAATATAGACATTCATTGCGTTTTTGTATATAATGCACTCGGTTTCAGTTGATATATATACGTATGTTATTGTTGCAATTCTGAATATGAAAATGTTGCATTATTTCCTAAAGTAACAGATTAATGTATATGTACACTATTATCGTTGATAATGATCATACTTTGTAATGGGGATTATTCCATAATTTATTGAGTTTATTGCTTTATAGAGTGGTTTATAATTATAATTTATTTCCTTTTCAAAAATTAAAAATTATTTCACAACTGCTAGTTTTCTACTTTTCCATAACTTTATATAGATCAATCCAATGAGTTTCCTGTCCTATTCTTTTATATCTCACTTCAATATCGATTATAGTTCAGCACAATCACAATTTATTTTGATCTTCTTATGTTTCCTTCTACACTAAATAATAATGTTTAGCAATTTCCGAAATATTTCATATCGGTTAACTTTTATAAAGAAAATTTTCGATATTGTATTAATTAGATATATATTTACTTAATGCAAAATATTGTACATAATTCATTTTCTACATCACATTTTATACCGACTATTAGCTAACTTGCAAAGTTTGATAGAAAAATAAAAAATAAATGTAAATCTAATGTGTTAGAATTTTGAAACAATCTTCTTTTCAAACACATTTCAGTCGATGTTCGCCATCAAACCGTTCACCCAGTCGCCCCTGTGCGTATGCTGGGTCCCTTACAGCCGGTCCGTTCTGGAAGACACTCTTGTGTTTGGCGATGACCAGGGCTATCTCAACTTCATGCGAGTGACCAATAAGGACCTCACTCCGCGACAGGCCAAAGGAGAGAAACGTTCGGCGGGATTACATCTAGAGATCGAGCCTCAGGAGATGACAGAGTGGGTTTATCCATCCCTGATCCTAAGAATGAAGGAAGCCAGTACACTTTTAATGAAATTGCCAATTCAGGAGGGCTTTAATTCGATGGTCCCTGATTGTTACAAATCAATTGGTATAAGGAAAAGATAGAAAAAGAAAAATAATCCCATACAAGTGTCTACGAAGGGCTATGATCAGACTTAGAAGATAAAACTATACCTATACAGTGAAATCTCTTATATCTCTTGTATATATATATTATGTTAAGCTGAGTAAGATAAAGGATTTGAGTTTTGATCTGAGTAAGCAGAATACATCCAACATATGTACATGCTTTTTATAGAAAAGCATCTTAAAAGAATAAAGTATAAGCATAAAGGTAATTTATTCGATTCGGTAAACAATAGCGTTATTTTTACATTGTATTCTTATATACTGGGTATAGCATATATATAGCGTCTTGACAACAGGTGAACTTCATAAATTGATATGTGATTTATATAAGGGAAATAAATCTATGCAAATCTATACTGTAACATTCAGAAGAACAATGAGCTGTAAAATGGACCTATGAACTAAATATTATAGTATGAACAAATTTTAATACAAAATAGTGCTTTGAATAATTTCCGAAATATTGAAGTCGGATCGCAAATGTTTTATAAAATACTTTGATTTTTAGATATTAGTGCGGTTAAATCTATAATAGAGTAAATATGTGTTGCTTTCAAGAGTCCTTAACAAATATTTAGAATTAATTGTAATTTGCAGCATGAACCAAACAGATTAGAATATGTATAAATGGTTATAAAATAATGTTTTAAAGGTCTATCAATCAAAAGACAAAGGCAGCCTTTCTATATGTTTTGAGAAAGGTACATGCATAAGTGTATAGATGCAATTGATACATATGTAGATACATGTATGAACCATAATGGGGTTCATAATAATGGATCCATATTCCCCATTCAAGACCAATAATTCGGCGCCGTTTCCACAACGACTGGGTGACTCGGATCGCTTACATCCCCGACCTCAAGTGCGTTGCCTCGTGTTCTCCCAGTCAGCAGTACGCTTTCTCCCTGGAGCCTGTCGAGAGGATCTGGGACAATAGGTGAATTCTATGTTGTATGTCTAAACTCTACCACCGAAGCATTATATAGGTGTAAGCTCACTGAACTGCAAGCACTATGGAAGAAAATCTCTTTATCAATTTAAGCAATGTATGTTTGTCATAGATATTGGATAATATAAATAACATTATATTATTCAATATCTATTATGTGTGTATATGTTTTTATGGGTATTCATTTCAATTTTCTAACGCTTAGTGTCATATTGTTCGAGTCTGAGTTTTATCTCATTCGAATGCCAAACGGGTAGGTATGCCGTAACTAACAGCTTTCAGTTCCCGTTACAATTTTTATTAAGGATTAAAAATAATCACTTCTATAATTTTTAAAGCGCTAGCTAATACTTACCAAGTTAGCTGAATTTCATCTCATTTTGGGTATAAATCAACTCATTATGCCTAACCTACAATTACCCAACAGAAACTCGCAAATGTTTTTCGCAGCTTATATCTATTATATGTTTGTGTATTGCGTAACTAACTGTAATGATCATTTCTAAATTGATTAAAGAATTGGAAGGATTATTCACTATACTTAACTACATACCTGACTGAATGAAATTTGATGTGAATGTGTATATTTACTTACTAAAAAAACATAATTTATCGATTTACGTCATATTAATACTTCTAAACTAGTAGAAAATTGAATTAATTAATTATATGGGATATGTCATCAATTTAAAGTAAATAATATGAATTAATAGAAGGTTATATTAATTAGAGCAGAACAGAATTAATTAGACTATTTAATAAATAAATTAGTGTTAGTAATTATTATTGACATAATAAAATGGAGTATCTGGGTATCGATCCCAGTACCTCTCACATGCTAAGCAAGCTCTCTACCATTGGAGCTAATACCCCAGACGATGGCCCATATAGGTTTCAATAGTTTCTTAAGGATTTCGATTCAGAAAAATTTATGTTAATAATTAAATCAAATGGTTACTTCTTTAAGATTTGGAAGCTTGTAAACATAGACTTAACTAAATATCTTGACAACGATAACAAGTTGCAAAATGTTATTCAATGTATAGACTTATTTACAAACTTTGCTATTATGAATATTTCACTATTTTTTTTAGAATTAGGTATGCTAACAGTTAATAATTTTTTATATGAAAATATATTTTTTAAGAAATGTTAAAATATATTATATATATTATATTATGATTGAAATACCTAATAGATATGTATGACTATTAATCAACGACTGTACCTATCCATTGATTTTAGTGCATCAATATGAGAGATTAGGTTTTAGAATTGCATAAATTAATTTACGTCAAAGTATAAAACAATCGTTCAAATGCTTTCCATACTTGATCACAAACTCCATTCCTCCTTTGTGACCTTAGCGATATCCGGCCAGTGACGGTATTCAAAGGAGTGAACGCCTTCGACTACTGTCCCCGTGCCAACGTCCTAGTGACGGGGGGCGTTGATAAGGTGGTCCGTGTCTGGCACCCTCACATCTGGGCTCGACCCACTGGCAAACTGATCGGGCATCTCTTCACTATCTGTGATGTCGTGGTGATCGACAAAGATCAGCACATTATCAGTCTGTCGACTGCCAGGATCTTCCGCGTCTGGGATATCCAGAGCCTCACATGTCTTCAGGTCAGTTCACCTTAGTGCCAGAGAGGGTTCAAATTGGGAGCACAGTGATCTAAGTGGTAGATTGCTCGCCTATCGCACCAAAGACCCGTGTTCGATTCCTACTCGCGGTAAAGCCGGCGCTCTCACAGTGAGTCATGTTGTTCAATCAACGTGTGATGACAAGCAACTCCAACCGCCAACACAAATTCACGTGGTGTGAGTTAAACATGGGTAGGAAACTTAGAAATAGTTGGAATTGCCCCGGAGCACGTTTGTGCGAACCTGACTCTACTGACGCATGATGTCATATGAACAATATCTGTGTCACTGGGAAATTTAAAAAATAGTTCAAAATCTCCCGAAGTGAGCGGAACGAAAATTAGATTTAGTAGTGACAGCAAATCAACAACAGAGGAAATCAAATAGACCCAAAAACAAAAACAGAGACCCCACTGTAGCAGATATCTTCTAGATGCACTGGATCCCGTCACGTTATGAAGACGATGAAATAGCCAAGCAAGGGTCAGCTCTAAATTAAAGCTAACTTTGAAACAAAAATCACCTAAACTTAAAATGGAATTTCAAGGTAAGCATTTTCTGTCCGCCAAGATACCTTCCAAGGAAAAAGGATATAATCAATTTTTTCAACTATATAAGGTCAATGTTACTTAGAGGAAATGCATGATTTTCCATTAAATTCACGTTCCAAAAAATAATGCATTGCAACTTTATATCATATGTATATAATTAAAAAGTACGGAATTTCAACAGTAGAATATTTAAATGAAACGCATCTATATAATGCTATACGTTATGTACGACTAATTTTATAATCACAAATATATGAATGCTTATATTTTAGAAGTACTTAAGACTAATTCAGCAAATATAGATGTTTCAAAGATGTTCATACCATAAAATAAAAAATATTTCACATGTTGATCAGTTATACATGACATACGTTTTTTAATAATAGAACATATATGAACAACATTTTTTCTAAAAATATGCTATATAGATTATATGATTAGTATACAAAATAGTTATTGTTATATTTTACGCATATATAAGTTTGAAAAGTACATACTTTTTAAATTTGTTTTATTAATACATCTAAGTACAAAAAACTGACATAGTTATCTATATTAATGATAATATACATAATGTAGCATTCTAAAATAAAATAAAATTTCAAAATTACGAAGTATCATTGTTAAGCTGTTATTATGTTGTTTTAGTGTTTATAGAAACTATGTTTAATCTAAGTGTATTCTTACATAAACTTACATAAACATATTTACTATTTTGAATTACTTCGCAAAAGTGTAATATTTATAAATTACATTTATAATGATACTTTAATTTTTATTTGATGTAATATTTAATTTCATTGAACAACGTTACTATTAATTCAAGATGTTTTAAACATCTCTTAGACATCTGTTTAGATTTATTTCTATCGTATAACAGTTTGAGTTCAATCATCAAATGTTACCACACAAAATTATTGTATAAGTATCTGTATTATTTTTATTTCATATAATTACAGAAACAATTAAAATTGTTTATTAACCTTTTTGAACATCATCAGATTTTCACAGACAACGATGACCGGCCTGGGGAACGACGAATTCATGCGATGCAGTTCGATGCGCTTCACGAACGATTGTTTACCGGTAATGATCCCTTATTTTGGGTATATACTGTGACTTCTGGAGGCAATCTTTCTTGCAATAAAACATTTTGGGAACTCAAGAAGTAGTCAGTATAAATCGTTAAGGAACAGTCGTATTTTATAATAAGGTGTATAATGTAAATTATTTCTTTGTCAAATAGAAAATTTTGAACAAAATTTAAACTAGTTCTAGTTCTACACTTTTAAACTTTTGGATTTCTTTCTTCGTATTAAACATAAATATTTATATCAAATGAAATGAAATTATCAGTTCATTTTATGAAATTTTATTAATAACAGTAGTATCTTTTAGACTATATATTTTTAATACAATTTTACTGCTTGATATTTTGTCTAATCTTTCATTTTCATTACTTTTTAAGACACTCTTTAATAAAAAATACGTAGTAGTATAGGTACGTAAAATATTTAAGAGTTTGGATTTTTAAGGGGACACAACTATTTTTATCGATCGATATTTACAGAAATATTGAATAAATAAACATCTGTGTATGTTAGATTTCTTGATACATGTAAAGTGTCTAAAAATATATTGGTTCTTTCTCGTTACACAACGCATATTTTTAGTAAGTAGTCTGGAGTCTGGAGTGAGAAATATAACTTTCCCTGTTAACCTGTGAACGAAAACACCTGTTACTTTCGACAATATTCCCAGAATTATATAACAATGTTTTCATTATTGATAAAGTCTATGTTTCTTGTAAACATTAAGCTGTTTAACAATCTTAAATATGTAATTTGTTTTTTAGGAGTGTTCCTTGAATATATTCCTTGTAAAATTACTTTTATATTTAGCAAATTATATTTTACATAACGTTGAAAACTTGACAAGTATTGTTACCAGTAAGTTATGAAAATGTTATTAATACTACTTATTACCATTATAATGCGGTTGATTTATCTAGTCTCTGATGATTTGAACTCCGAAGTTATTTGTAAAATGATTTAGCTGTGATTAAAAATAAAAAAAATAGAAAATATTTCAGTTAAGTAATAAGTAATTTAATACAACATTTGTAATAGTTATGTAATTTAATAAGTAATTTAAAATAGATTCCTTAATGTGCTTTTTTTACCAACAATGTTTACATTAATATATATATATATATAGTAATTTATTCTTGCTATTTCACATTATACACATTTCATTCAAACCACTTGACTTAACAAAACCCCTTACCAAATCCAGGGAACTGAAATAGGAAAACTCTCATATATATAATAAAACTTTTCATATTGAATAATTTGAAACGTTTTATTCAACTATTCATGTTTTTCAATTTATTCGTTGGTATTTACATAGCTGGTTTGTTAATGAGTTACTTATAATATGCGTCTAAAAAAAATTAAGTGCTTATATTTACAACATTTAAAACATGTCCAGTTTGCATATATTTTGAACAAACAATTTATATAGATTTTCTTATTTTAATTATGTTTAATTTTATGAGTTGAAATCTTTCATAAGGTTCATAATACAATGGAATAACAATAATAAAAAATTCTCTCCCATTAAATTTAAATAAGAACAAATATATCAAATATTTAAATAGTTTAATTGTCTGAGCTTTCGGCAAATTTAGATTTAATTCATCAGTCACAATGAAATTATAACACTATATGTAGCATGAAAGTTAAAAACAAATTAGAAGACAGTTCAATAGCTAACTTATTTTTGGTAAAATATTGTATAATCAATAACTTCAGTAATATACAGGTTATTACGAATATTACGTTCAGTAGAAATCTCATTAGTACTAAAACACAAATAACCACAGTCCGAAAAAATATATTAATGTAGCTGTTTTATGGGAGTCGTATCACTTTGCCTTTTGACACCTTATCTCATCTTGCCTTATATTTATAAATCAGAAGACTAAATTCGAACAGCGGATTTTATTTTCATAAACAAATATAAACATATATATAAAATGTAAATCATGTAAAATTATTATAATGCGATTATAAAATGTGTTTACGCTATGTGATAGAATGTTTAAAAACAGAAAGTGATTTCACGCTGTAAAATTAAAGGATAAAATGCTACCAGAAACTCTGGTGTAGTGGAAGGCAGTTATTTCACCTATCTGTAGTCGTTGTTTGAGGCGAATAAGACGCTTCGTCACCAAACGATGATTTCTCCGTTGAATAGGAGCAGGACAAATTTGCAAATCAAATATGAAAACAACGATTGCCTCAATAATATGCATTTAATGAATTTAAATGACCGAATACAACTCAGTTGTAGTTTACTATAAAGCTAATTATTTATCAAACTAAATAAATGACCGAATACAACTAACTCAATTGTAGTTTACTATAAAGCTAATTATTTATCAAACTAAATAAATGACCGAATACAACTCAGTTGTAGTTTACTATAAAGCTAATTAATTATTTAAGTAAGGCAAACTAATACTGAGACAGAAGGCAAAATGAGATAAGGCAAAGTGATACGTAGCCGTTTTATGTAATCCTTTTAATTTTCAGACTGGGTTTGTCTCTAATTTGTTTTTAATTCATCTTAAAATTTTAAAAAGATTTACCTTTTGGGTTGAGTGCAATAATTTTTTAAATTTGTCGACTTTTAAATAACAAAAATATCTTGAACATATTATTAAAAGTTTTCATATTTGTTTGATTATATAACTGTAATACATTTTTGTTTATAATATCTCGAAACTTATAAACTCAAATTTATAAAAATTTATAAAACTCAAAATAAAAAAACAAAGAATCCACCTAAACAATTATAGTTAACAGGAATATTTGCTGAAATAATGTATTTAGTTCGTTATTGATACTTTCATTCAGAATTCAATTCTATTTAGAAATAACAAAATATGCAATAATAGGTTGATCAATATTACAAATATCTGACTTACAAAGCTAAAATCAATCATGCATAGACCTACTCCATATATGCAAGCAAGTACAAGGTGTGGCCGAATTAAGAACACTAAATATTGTTTAAGTTGCCACCTCAAATCCTATCAGACTACCGTCCATGTTGAATAAAGGAGAATCACTACAGCATAGGAATGGTTCATTCATTTATTCTGGAACATTGAGAAAACCTTCGCGATGATTCGTTCATTTATTCAATTATTTTTTCCGAAACGAAAGTATGAATGGATTCACGAGCTAGAATATATGCTGTCAAATATTCAGAATATCATGCATGTGGTTAAATTGTCAAATTACTCATTAATATTTCGTTGAAAATAGATTTATTTTACACGTCTGATGCAATACCATTTTCAGCTAAATCATTTCAATATAATTTTTAAAATTGGTTTATTTCAATAAATGTTATTACAGATTTGTGTTACATTTCTTTCTGAGTTAAAAATTCTACTGCACTGTTGTTCAAACTTTATATAGGTTTTTAATTTATATAAAAAATTTATATAATTTGAAATGTTATCATACACATTTTGTTTTGTGGCTCTTCAAATGCCTCTGTCAACTATATTACCTCTTTACTCAATATTTTCTTTTTCTTTCTTTTGTTTATAGTTTTTTCTACAGTCAGAATTAAAAACAGTCAGAACATTTTAAAACAATTAATTATCTTTAGAAAAATCTTTAAAATAGCTCAGATTATTTCTGCTTTATGACACATGTATGTATCGTCTATTTGTTATGACCTACCCTCTCTGTTCAGGGTCCAGTGTCGTGGAGAGCTGGCCTCTGACTCGAGCAGTACAAGACACTATGCAGATACCTGTGTCCCACGACCGAGCCATTGTACACCTACTGTGCAACCCCAAGTTGAACCAGATGATCTCCGTGTGCAGTGAGCCACAGATTCGGATCTGGGAGATGGAGACGGGAAAGCTGTCCGCGTCCATTAGCGAACCACATGGGATTGGCCTGGAGGTGACGGCAATGGCGCTGGATCCGCGCGGGTTTCGTCTGGCAACGGGAGCGTTAGATGGTTAGTGACCAGATGTGTGTTTCTTATTCAATCTACTGAATGAGCTGCAAGAATTGGTTAAACGTGAATACTTACTACATAATAACAGTATCGTTGGGGTCTTACTAAAAGTTATAATCTTCAAACGTCATAATTGGTTCCTTTAGATTCAAATGTTATTATGGATCGTTTAATATTACTTACTCATTACATAATCATTATGACGTTAAACCATAATTCACAACAATTACGTAATCCAGTTAAACTATGTTATACTACTTATGTTTATGGGTATAGTGTACATCATTGTAGTAGATTATTAACTGTATGTGTTATATTTTTGTATGGTGTTCATCGGTTGATGTTTAAATGATTATTAAACGTCGTGATAAATTATTATCACGATCTCTATGCGTTAGAAATTTAGGATAATTACTTTAAGATATCGCAAGGGTCAAAGTTCTTTTAATTTCGTTAAGCATTTAATAAGGTGGCATTCTTAAAGTATTAACAGTGATAAGGACTCAATGTTGCGTTTTTATTATCTTAATGTAACTGTATAATATATTAATTTCATTGTATTACTATTATTTTATTTTTGTAATTTCATTAGCGTTTTTTATTAATAAGGATTTTGATATTGTTTGTTATAAATTGTTTATCTCATTTGTGGAGAATAAATGTACTATATGAAATAATACTTTGTAAAATATTTAGACTAAAATTTATAAAAATATAAAGGGGTATATTTAAGGTAGACAAATATTGGTGAATGTAACACTTCTCACATAAAAATCATGATACATAAATTAACGTAACATTTTTTATTTAAAATGAAAATATTCATCACTTACAAAAAAATACTGCCGTGAAATAATAATATGAAATACTGGTAATTAAAAACAAAATAAGAAATAATTTTATAGGGGGTTATATAATGCTATTTTATATTTGCAAACATTTTATGTACCTATAGTATAACTATTATATCAGTATATATTGCAAAATGTTTAAAATGATGAAATTATTACTATACACAATAATTATTTTTCCTATTTTCATTATTATTACGACATTTAAAACAATAAAAAATAGTTACCACTACTCTCTTGGGGCACCCCATATCCTTTCCGCACCCTATAACCAACAGGATCAATCAAGATCTGGGATCTGGGTTCGGGTCAGGATCTCAAGTCTCTCAAAGGCGGTGCCGCAGATGAAAGTCAAATCGTCATTGGACTCAGCTATTGTCAATCGCAGGGGGTTCGCTGTCTTATAGCTGTTGGTTGGAAAAAAGAAGTCAAACTCTTTCAGGTCTCTTATCTATCAGATAGCTGATTAATCAATATTGTGCTATTTCATTTCTATACAGTATTGATTAATTATTCAAACTGTCGATCAGTCAATTAAAGCTCTTTATTTTCATGTTCTGGAATCATAGAGAAATAATTATTAGAGTTTCAACACTAATAACATGTTCTTCTTCTTCTTCGATGGCACCTTTCCGATCAGTTTAGAACATGACGCATCTAACTGCAGGTTTCCCACTGCTAGTGTCCACTTTTTTCTGTCTTCTGCTTTTTCTATTATCGTTTCAAGATCACCAGTAATATCCATGTCACTCAGGTCATTAAGATGGTGTCCCACCAATTTATGTTCAAACAGTTTAATTCTACTATTCTACCCAAAAGCTTTAACAAAAGAATATTTAAAAAACTGACAGCAGGGAATCATTTTAAATTGCTTGAATGTTAATTGCTCTTAAAATTGATTAAATAAAAATATTTACTTTTTCTATAGGTATCTATTTTATATATATAAATATATATAATTTATTGAAATACAACGATTTTTTATTGATAAAAATTCACTGCGCGATGCATATGAAGTTAATAAGAGTTGAAAATCTATGTTTTACTACTCTATGTCTGGCCTGATGATATAATAATAATAATAATGTTTATTAAATTGAAAAATAACTGACAAAATGCAGTAGTTTTAGAAAAAAATTAAATTATAATATATTATTGATAATTAAGTAAAACAGAATCTAGATCAGATAAAATGGTATGATTAACATATACATTTTTCATAACCTTTAATGTTTGTTAAGGTTATTTAAATGTGTTATTTTTAAGAAAAATGTGTCACTTTATTTCCTTTGTCATAATTAAAGATTTTAAAAATTCTTTTTTTGTGATAAACACAACATATATAGAATAAGGACTGTATTCTATTCTCCTCCAAAATCGTTTAGACAAATTTTCTTCCTCTTAAGTTTATTAAAAATAGTTTCTAATAGTCAATTGGATATTAATTATAGATATATACTAAGTTAATTAGTAGATCAGGAATATAAATATTTACTAATAAATAGTTGTACATAACTACTCTTCATTTTGCTCTCAGAAAAGGAGAAGCTATATGATTAAACATAATGTTTTATATAACAGGCAGTACACAAAATAAAGCTGTGAGCGCAGTTAACTATGAAAAGAGAGAGAGAGACGTAAATTAGGTGTACTAAGATATTGCGTATTTAACAGAGGTTTACATTTAATTATATATATTTACTTTGTTCTTTATACGCGGTCTGATGATGGTTAATTATACCAAAACATGTTACCCAAGAAATAGCTTTTTCATTTGTTAAACTATGAATAGGGGGTTAAATTTTGGATCTATAATGTTTTATATTTAAGTATAAATTTTTTAATATTTTTTTATTCAAGCGAAACTTAAATTAAGCATTTTAACCACAAATACTCATAAAACTTCAATTACGTCATCACCATTATTTTTGGAAAAAATATTATTTTCTCTAAATATTTAATTTTTTAAAGATTACTTTAAAGTTTTTAAAATAATATTAATCATGCTTGTCGTTTGTTTTTTAATAAATTTATTTCAAAATATAAACTACACATTAAGAGAATAAAACCGTGTTATACATTTCTCTATAATCGTTTTTATGGTTTTTAACTTTTCCAAAATACAGTTTATAAGATAATATTTTAAACAAATTGATATTCTAGAAATTAATCACTGCATGATACAAAAGCTTAACCTACAAGAAACTTGTGGAAACTAGCCCAAATTATAGCGCTGATCGCTGATAATATGATAGATATTGAGATCGATATACCCAGGTTAAAATGTGACAGTTTGATTCTCCATTAGGATTCGGAAGGTGGTCGGGATCTTGTACTTCTTCAGAGACTCGAGAACTCCTTCCCCAACTCCGCCCTACTTTCTGATAATCGGCATCAAGGCCACCTAAAGCCGGCTAGAGGATCGCTAGGAGAAGAGGAGAAGAGGGGAGCTCAACTGCTTGATGGGGACGAGATCACCTGTCACGATTGGAATGTGACTGCCAGTTTGTTGGTCACTGGCACAAAGAATGGGGATATCTTGGTGTGGGATCTGGAGGCAGGGAATGGTCGCATATGGTGAGATTATTCACATCAGATATAGGTACAATGGCCACAATTTAGACTTGTAATTAAGAATTTCACAATATATATTTAATTTATTGGCTTACCTTACATTCAGTCATGACTAATAGTTTAACCAGTCGATACCTATCTGAATTGATAAAGATACAAGTTAACATGCTGCATATTACAAGTCATTTCTTTTAATTGAAGAATGTGTAGCTCAAAATTTTCATTCAGAATTTTTTAGTAATCAAAGAACAATTACTTGCGACATTATCAAGAATATACCAGGAACACGTCTTCAAAAATGTTGACTATGTAAATCGTTTATATGTATAAGCTACCTAGATAACCATAGCGACTGTATGCTTTATGTGACAAGATAAATCATTTTCATCTATGTACGCAACATATAAGTAATAACTGTTTACCCAATAGTCAGCATTTGATGCATATGATAGAGTGTGTTCAATTGATTACTAATCTTTATACTATATGTTATATAAACTTATATAAACTTATATATATGACGGATGAGATAGACTGAACACTGCACTTTTAAACTAGCAATCAAATTTTAAAATAATTTTTTTCTCAAATACTTTTAAATTTATTGGATTTTTTAATCTTTTTTAATTTTAATTATAGAAATTGCTTCCAAAATGTTTTTTTAAACAATAATATTTCTCAACTTTCTTTTAATTAATGTTATCTACATCATACTTACTAAATAACAACTAGTTAATATAGTTAATAGTTAATATAAATAGTTAACTATTCTCATATAATAATAATACATTTTGTAATGTTTAACATTTAATCGGACACTTCGACAAGCATTATTGTAATTATTAGGAAAAATATTTATGTTTAATTCATAACATTAAAAAATACAATCGATTTATTGTTTCAGAATTTCACAGTATAAGTATAAGTATTTTCCTTTTTAGATATATTTATAAAACAAACAGAGAAAAGGGATTAAAAATTTAGTAAAATAACTAAGTGATATATACACAAAATAAGATCTTGATAATGTATAAGTTTTAAAGGATTCATTAACAATAATATGACAAAAATTTGGAAGTATAATTAATTCATTCATGTTGATGAAATATAGATAATTTGGCAACAAACTCAAAGTAATCTGTTAACCTTATTTGATCCATGATTCTTTTTGTTGTACTAATTTAACTACAAGTGTAAATTTAGGATTAATAGTGTAACCATTATTTGAAAAATATTTTGATCTAGTTTTAAGACATTATTCTAACTTACCAAACAAAATAACGAAACATTCCTTATTAATACGAGTAATAGATAATAATAATTGATACAGTAACACTGATCCAATTTGGAGTCACAATTTCTATGTACCGACTCTCACCCACTAAAAATAATAAGAGATGCAATTATGCCAGAATTTCAAAAGGCAACAAAGACACATCGATTAATGTTTTTTCCATATATATATATATAGAATTATATTAGTTTACATCGATTATTTATCAATTATATTATATGAGACACAATGCCTACAAATAAATAATTCATGGTTAGATGAAAGCCTATTATTATATAGGTATAAAATTGGAACACACATCAACCATAATCAGTACAATTATCGAGACGGTATCTAAGGGTCTATATTGTAGAGGAGAAATTATTACCAATGTTTGGTTGATGTCAAGGAGATATGTTTTTTGCATCTCAATATTACCTATTTATTAAGTAGAGAATAATAAATAATTATACAGCGGTAAACCATTCATTACATAATATACTGAATAAACACAATTTATAAAAATTAAGCTTTTTTAATCGTAATTCATTGTAATATTATTTGTATTAATTGTTATAGTTTGTATAGTTAATGTATTCATATTTGAAGCCTTCTGGGATCAGAAATAAACACGCATATAAACAAAATTAAACTATAAATTTCTATGATACGTTCGTACAAGGACTACTTCAATATACATTCTAGAGAAAGTCTCTATTGGGTACGAAGATAATAAATATTAACTTGTAAGCTGTATAATATTGCCATAAATAGACACTCATGTTATTCTTCAAATAAATAAAACTTAATGTTACATTTTCAATGATTTTACAATTATAAAAGTAATATGAGTCATAATTTCATGTTTATAAATTTGTAGAAATATATGTGAATAGAATACGAAGAAAAAGCAATATATCAGTAATCATATTTGATATAATTAATTCAAACTTGAACACCTTATTTCTAAATTTGCTGTCCATTAAGCATTATTTTAGAAGAAATTTGAAAATGATTTCATATTTGATATAAATAGGTCAAATTTTATCGCGTTATTCCTTATCTCTAGATTTCCCTGATCGCAATATCCTTATGTCTAGATTTCCCAGATCGCAATATCCTTATGTCTAGATTTTTGTGATCGCAATATCCTTGTGTTTAGATTTTCCTGATCGCAATATCCTTATATCTAGATTTCCCTGATCGTAATATCCTTATGTCTAGATTTTTCTGATCGCAATTCATTATGTCTAGATTTCCCTGATCGCAATATCCTTATGTCTAAATTTCCCTGATCGCAATATCCTTATGTCTAAATTTCCCTGATCGCAATATCCTTATGTCTAAATTTCCCTGATCCCAATATCATTATGTCTAGATTTTTCTGATCGCAATATCCTTATGTCTAGATTTTTCTGATCGCAATATCCTTATGTCTAGATTTCCCTGATCGCAATATTCTTATGTCTAGATTTTTCTTATCGCAATATCCTTATGTCTAGATTTTTCTTATCGCAATATCCTTATGTCTAGATTTTTCTGATCGCAATATCCTTATGTCTAGATTTCCCTGATCGCAATATCCTTATGTCTAGATTTTTCTTATCGCAATATCCTTATGTCTAGATTTCCCAGATCGCAATGTCTTTTTGTCTATATTTTCCTGATGCAATATCCTTATATCTAGATTTTCCTGATCGTAATATCCTTATGCCTAGATTTTCCTGATCGCAATATCCTTATGCCTAGATTTTCCTGATCGCACTATTCTTATGTCTAGATTTTTCAGATCGCAATATCATTATGTCTAGATTTTTCTGATCGCAATATCCTTATGTCTAGATTTTTCTGATCGAAATATCCTTATGCCTAGATTTCCCTGATCGCAATATCCTTATGCCTAGATTTTCCTGATCGCAATATCCTTATGCCTAGATTTTCCTGATCGCAATATCATTATGCCTAGATTTTTCTGATCGCAATATCCTTATGTATAGATTTTTCTGATCGCAATATCCTTGTCTAGTTTTCACCGATCGCGAAATCTCTTAACTCAATCGGAACTTAAGATACAGTGTACATTTCGATATAAAGTCAAGCGCTGAAAAAGTTCGTCTGATTATATCCTACTTTTTTGGCAGCTTCCACACGCGTGACTATCAAGATGAGATCCACAGGTACACAGGAGAGTCAGTTGAAGTGACAGCGATCCGAATCTTGGTCCACACTTCAGATATTATCGACCAGTCCAATCAAGACAAGTGAGTTCCATATAGAGAGATGAACCTATTTCATTAGCTCCTCATTCAAAGAAAAAGTAGTAAAAAACAATCGCTATATATTAGTATTTTTGGTGGTAGGTATATATTAGTATTTTGGGTGGTAGGTATATGTATATTAGTTCAACTTGTTTCATTTTATTAAAAATGTTTCATCGGACTAAATTTATTTTTTAATGAACATATTTAACTGTAGTAAAAATAATGTTTACTATCTGCGGATTTTTTATAGATCTTATTCTATATGATTTGATAATTTTTTTTCGTTTTAATGTTCAAATTCAAATTCAAATTTAAACTTTGTGGCCATAGAGCAAGAATAATAGGAGTTCAATTTTTTTTAATTTTGAATATAGAATACTTCAAGAATTTCGATGAAAATCGTTGAATTTTATTAAATTTTCCTTAAATGGGTATTGAATAAGTTGTAATTAATAATTTGATTATGTTTATTTTTCCGTTTGAGAGTGATGTTTGATTAGTTGTTCTAATGTATTAAGTTAACTGTGAAAATAGTAGGTATTCTCTAAGTAGGTATATAGGTATATATTTCCTTAACCTTTTATATCATTATCAAGGTTACCTGTTCTAATTTTAACTAGAATCTATTAAAAATGCTTTTGGTGTAGAAAATTGGTATAGTATAAATTACACTACATACAAAATTGATAAAAGTGTCTATCATGTCTCTGTCTATCCTTACTCTATGTTTATAAGAATAATTTCATTTGTAGCTACTTTGAATTTAACTTATTTAATGCTAAACTATAATTCTTTATCAAAGTATAAGTAATATGCAAGATTTGTCTAGCATTGAATTTTAACTATGGATTATATTTTTATAAGTATGACAATCATTGTATACGTCATTATTTCGGTTTTATTATAAATATCTGTAGGTAACTATAATTTATACACGAATTACATTGTTCCAAAAAACAGTTTCACTCTTTGGTTAGATCTTAGAGTATTAAAACTAATAACTAAAAATCGATAACGTTACTCGAGACATTATCAAGATTATAATTGTACCTACACTTTTGAGATGATTCTAGCAGTGAAAGTCGTTTTTTGACACCTATGTGTACCTAAATATCTTATTCTATAAGTTGAGTTTTAGACGATCAGAATTGCATTTTGACATCTACGTATTGTATAGGACAGATCTGTTTGCTTGATGTGACCAACACTGACACTAGATAGGTACTGTTCGGTATGGTATCCATCTATAAATATAGTGTATATAATCTGATAGGTGCTGTATAGCGTAATTTAATACTATACATAATAATATGCTGTACAAATCAATCTGAACCATGCAAGCGTTTAAAACTTCTATACAATTATGTGAACCTATCTAACAAAATTTTCAATATCTCCTTTTTCTTCACTGTCTTAAATTTTGATAGTCTGTTAAATTTGAGAACTTATTAGTTAGTCTAAAACATTTATTGCTTATGAACTTTAGCGGACTCTTTTCTCTTTCATTTTATGTTGTTCCCTTCTATGTAACTGTAATCTTGAGGGGAATAGCAATCTGTTTCACACACTGTTACAAAATCTATATGTTTGATTATTAAGAAAGTTATTTCCGCGTATGATATATAGGAAACTACACTGATTTTTTCACTCAGTTTGTTAAATAAATTTCTCGCGGGTAAATTTAAAACATTTATAAAAGACAGTTTGGCAGATTTGAGTAATGTCTTTTTAAAAAATGCTTTAAATTTACCTGCGAGGAATTTATATAACAAACTGTAATTGATAAGAAATTCAGTATAAGTATATAAGTATGTTCAGTTTCGTTTTATGCCTTAGTAGGTATGTACAATCATATATATATGAATCTGTATACTATTTTGAATAAAATATAGAAAAAGTGTTAATAAAGTAAAATAATTATATGATACGATATTTTATAATATGATTAATAAAATTCGAATTATTATTATCGCCATAGGGATATAGTAAGATTTAAATACATTTAAAATTTAGTTTTATAAATAATGATGCAATGGATACCCTTTTAAGAAACACACACGGGAACATTGACTATACTGCTCAAAATATGTAAAGCAAATTGATTAAAAAAATAATTTTGAAAATAACCCTTCTCGGTAAGTTTGGAGTACTTTCTATTGTTATAATAATTTATATTTTAGGCTATGGTATAGGGTTATAAAATGTATCTATTAAAATGCCAAAACAGTTTCAAAATAAATAATAATTATAGTTTATTTCTGGGTTCAATAATAAAAAAGCATGTACAGGTAGTATATAAATAAAAAGTAGGCAATAACTCAAGGGAAATAGAGGCAACTGTACTCATGTAACTGATTTAACTGTTTACCTAAGTATAGTATTCCTTTTTATCGTTTTTTGGTATGTGAAAACACGGAAAAGGTAAAATAAAATGTAAACACAAAGGAAATGACTAACAGAGAAAATAGGTACATAAGGAGAGAAGTTCCTATAGATACAAATGTTAGAGCATATTGCAGCTATTTTAAGAAAAAGTTGTGAATATGTGGTTAATAATTGAACTTACGAGGATACACAAAACACATAGGTACATGAAGCAGGATTTTTACGAAGTTATATTTGAAATAGGTATGATCTGTCTTATGAAGGAAACAATAAAATTTAAATCAATCACAGGAACATTTTATAAAAGAATATAATAATTACACAAAAGGATTAGTAGGTATAGCATAGTAGATCGATAGACAATAGTGAAAAATTGAATTTAAAGCAATCAATAATTTCGCGTAATAAGAATCGTTGTATTAAAAAAATTGTAAATTTAGAACCTCACCTCACCTAAATGCAAATGTATTATATCTTTTGTGTTATAATATCTCTATTTTTAGGATCACGACTAATTGCTTGTATCTTTCAGAGAACGACCTTCTGGGCAGGATGGCTCGATCAGCGAGATGGCGGGTGATGGTAACGAGAACAGACGTGAGTCCCGGCGTAATCGTGGCAGCATGAGCAAGAGACCCAGTGGTGTGGTGAGTGCTAGTGCACGCTTGGGCCTGTATGTAATATCTTCAGTGAGATCAATAATTAGGGGTAAAAATGTCAGAATAGTACCAGAATTATTTATGGGCGTATTAAATATAAGGGCATATAGGTATCAGTAATTAATAATTCAAAAATTCCAACTCAAATAGTCACCAATATGTCCGAGTAATCGAAATTTATTAGGTACATGATTTTCAATTAAAAACTACGTAGTGTACATATATTATTATGTGGTCCTCATATTCTGTATATATTACTATGTCAGTAGTATAATATACATTTTATACATACTTAAATTTTATAAATACCGAATAATAATGACTATATCTCATTAAAATATATTTTCATTATGTGAGATTATATCACGGAAATCGATGAAAGATATCTACATAATTTCAGTTATTTAAATTACATATTTAACGAATAAATAATGACACACTTCTTTCCTCTGATAATATAGTAGAATCTTAATTCTATGTAATATTCGTAGTGCTTATAATCTCAGTTAAAAACTATAATCATCAAATTATTAGAAAAATCTACTAAAAAAGAGTAATGGTTGTAGCCGGTAAATTCATTTAAAATAAAAAGTCTTGATTACTTATCTACGTCAAATGAATCCCGCTTTTCGCCTATGGGTCGGTCGAAAGGGGGTGATCTAACAAATACATTTAAAGATTGACCAGCTATCTACATATGTTTGTCAAACCCAGAACCATAGAGTAATAATGGTTCAGTCAACATCGTGTGGCTTTCAGAATTTGACAACCGGAAAAATAAGCTGTCGCCGCGCACTACATCAACACTGGTCATCGGGTCGATTTTGAGTCTGTTAAAGTACTCAAATGTGAATAAGATTTTTCTAGCAGAACACACATAGAGGCGTTTATTACTCAACCAGATCACTCAATGAACAGAAGCACTGACTTTTTAACTTCGGAGGTTTATAGAAACATTTCTCGTTTTTGAGTTTAAAGTCCAATTTTATTTCAATTTTCTTGCTTAGTTTCTTCAAATAATTTGGTATGTTTCTAATTGAAGTTATTCTTGATTTTAGTATTATACTTTTCTGCTTAATTTTAATCAATTTTTTAAATTGTTTCCTTTGTATTACTATGTCTCGTGTATTGGTTAATTTCTATGTTCTTAGTTATCTTGTTACGTAACCTACTTTTGCACTCGCTCGCGCTCTAATACTCTTTCTTTGTAGGTTTTACTCATTCGTTATTATGTAAAAACTGCTTTGTATGTAGCCGGACTATTTTCAACTTAGTTCACTCCCTTGATGAAGTGACGGCACGCTGCCTCACGAAATATATCAGGTTATACTATATTTTTATATTATAGTTTTACTTGCCCAGATGCAGACTTTTTATTTTTAATAAATACCTCTGCTTAATATAAAAATGAATTGTTACCTGAGTCATTTAATTCACCATTTATATAAAAAAATTAACCTATTCAGATATATCATGGAATTCAGACTTTTTTCATTCTTTTGTGGAGTAGACACTTCTTTCAATGTTATATTAGTGAAAATACTGATGGTATATGGACTTCTGTATATATGTTTTTTTATACTTTTTCTTGAACGAATATTGTGTGACTATTTAGAAAGTAACAAAATACATTTATTGCTTGTAAATTAGAGTTTTTAAATACTATTTATTTCTACAGATGAATGTATAAATTTATAAATAGTAAAGAAAACAATAATAAACTACTTTCAAAATTTGAAAGTAATACGTATATTTTAATATTAAAAATATTCTTTGACAAAAAAAGTAAAATACTAAGAAAATTTAACCAATTTTAATTAAAAAAATTTAATTAGAAAATAGCTAAACAATTATTAAAACTTTGAAAAAATAGTTAAACAGTGCCGTCTTTTTCTATAATTGTATTTAGATCATAAGAAATCTACAACCGTTCAAATTATAAGAGGTCAATTCCAATTTAAATACGTACTTTTTTGTAACAAAATCGTTATTTTTGCCACCTTGAACATTTGAATAAAGTATCTGAACAATTTTTTTGTGTTGGAGCAGCACGTCTGATGCATAAGAGATTGTTTGAATTAGTGTTGCAGAAAAAAATATACATCTAAAATTTTTTAGCGTTGGTCATATAACAAATGGTGATTTTTAGCTTTCCATAAGGTCACTTTCTCTCTCTTCTGCATAATTCAGAATTAAAACCTTTGCGTACAAAATTCTTCACCATTAGAAAGATAAATTTTCAGAGAAATGATTATGAGTGATATTTTTTTGCGTTACGGACACGTACCTATTTAATAATGAACAGCTTCCCCAGAAATTGCAGTAATAAGCTCGACGTTCATCTATTAGTTAATTTGAAAGGAATACAAGTATAAAATTCATGTGAAACATTATATAATTATGCTTACTAATTAAATTACGACATATAAGCTTTTTAAATTGAATTAAATTACGTCTAATCAATTCTTTAGAGCTACAATTGTACAGGATATCGTGCTGTTGAGCACAAATTGTAATCAAACCGACGCTGCTTTGTGATTCATTATATTGACACGAAATAATATTAAGATGGTTATTTACGATGAAATAGATACAACAGGGGACTCTTTAAGAAATGAAAATAATTATTAGCATACATATCATAAAAACATTGCCAGCAGCATGATTCAATTTTTGAAATAGATCAATTTCGATTTACAAAATATTCGTGACCAAGGATACGATTAAGCTGCGAATATGTCCAGTAAGAATGTGAGTGTTCAGAATGAATCTGCAAAAGCTGATGTCTATTGCAGTGGACATTACCGTAATCCACATTACCCATCCGTGTTCCTTGCCAAATATAGGAAATGCCATCGCTAAACTGAAGAGCTGTTGTCTGTTTTTCCTTAACAGTCCAAAGCGCGAAAGTCTTTTGCAATCAATTATCATGAAGGCATTGCCAGACATTTCTAGACTTCGGAAAAGTTTCATTGATCTGTGCCAAACAAGATGGGTCTTTACGGCATGACTCGTACAGACACCTTTATCAAGCATGCAGCAACGTAATTATCGCACTGGAATACATTGCACTGCGTATGGTGCGAACAAAGAAGCATGTGGAGAGAATTTCACCAAAGGTACATAGGATACAACATCCAGAGACGATGCCAATTCACTGCTGACCAGTCTTACGTCTTTTAACTTCATCAAATGTTTCTTGACCGTGTACTAATTCTTTTCGCATTTAGGAATAACTGCGAAATTACAAGGCCACACCCTCAATATCATCATGGCATACCACGAAATTGCTAAGATTAAATCTGTCTATCAAGACATCTCAAGGAACATGGACCAAGAATTTTTGCCTGTCTACACCCATGCGAACGATTGGCACATTCCGTCAACACCGATCCAACAATGCCGAGGACTGTTGGACGTCAAGCAATGCTGAACAATGCTCCTGCTGCTACCCATAAGGAGTATTACCGACGAAACCTCGCCATTCCCTTCGTTAACCACATAAACCCATAGTCAGAGTTCCAGAAAACTTTCCAAAAACCGTCCTTCAACCACAGCGTAGGTATTGAAAGAATACGACGAAGAACTTTTCCCAAACATTTTCAATCTTCTAAAAATGTATTGTACAATCCCATCGACTAATTATGAGTGCGAACGTAGTGCAAGTGCAGGCAATTCATACATATTCGAGAGCAAGTATGAAACAAGAAAGACTCTGCGCTTGCACTAATGCATATTCATTATAACAAGGTCATCAATGAAGAGAAAATTTTTCATATATTTTCCCGAAAATATCCTTGGCATCTACGATTGCGATCTGTTATGATTGAGAATATTTGACTTCACACAAATAGTGCCGAATTAGTCTACATATTTCATTTGGTAGAAATCGTCACGTGCTATAATAAGTATTGTAGGTTACCGATACTGAACATTTAACAATTATTGCGATCTGTTATTGTCGAAAATTAACTACTTATTTGAACTCACAAACTAGTGTGTTTTATTTTGTACTAAGTGTTGCGTGGTATACACAGTACTTTACATATTCATTTAGGTTCGCATTATACCTATTGGTCTGGTTGTACCTATAATAGAGTTTGTATTTGTATATACATAGCCTATACATATTATTTCTGAAACATTATAATTTGTGCTGTAAAAATGATCCCATTCTTTTTCAAATATCGCACCCCCTACTAAAAATTCTACGTACATGCCTGCATGGTGTGCTTCTAAGATGCATATTTGAATTTCACGCACCTTCAAACCCTAGTATACCGACTTTTATGGAAATATATGGATTTAGAAACATGCAAATGTGCATATTAAAATGGAATTACCCCTATAGAGCTACAATTGATACTCGATGTTGTGCACAAATTGTAATTTATTATGTAATTATTAGCATACATATTTTAAAAACATTGAGAAATTCATTCATGATACCACAACTTGTAAATGAGATTGACGTAATCAGATCGACGATTGATTATTTTAAAATCAATAAAAGTATACCTACGGTTTGGTTCTAAGATGTGAATTTCACGCTCCTACAAACCCTTATATATGCCGATTTTTATGAAAATATGTTCATAGGAATTTAGAAACATGAAACTGTGCACATTAAAATGGAATTACCAGGAACGCTTATTTTAAAACTTTAAATTATGCTTTTAAATTGTATCATATTAAAAGATTTACTTTATTTATGCAAGTATATATATGATATAAACAGCCTACGTTGAAAGTTAATAAGTGGCGGTTACAATATTTATGATACATATTCTTATATTTGAAGTAGTCTGAGTTTAATTCATATATATATACAGTTATTTCTCGCTTACTTTGGGATTATCGATCGATCATACCAAGATTCAGAAGCAATCCAAGACTCACGACAAAATATGTTTATTGACCAATCATTTAACATAGCTTAGTTAAAGGAATAACGTTATCAACTTGATGTTCTATTTCATGGTGTGATTTTCTTGTTCACAAAGATTCCATGCAGCAGTTTCAAAGTTGATTTCTAAACTTTGCTAATAGTTATTGAATTATTATTTAAACGTTAAAAGACAAATTAAAGTAAACGTTTCAAAAAGTGAAATGAGCAAGATTTTCACTTTCTTTATATTTATAGTTATATATTTCATTTATTATAACCATGCAAGGGCGGCCCTGGCTACCCCGGCTATAGCCAGGGCACTTTTTTCAAGACGGCGCCTATCGTAAAAAAATATTATAGGCCTTTTTTCAAGGTGGCGGTGCCTAGAGAAGCTAAAAGGAATATTAAAGCAACATGATTTAGGCGCCTAAAACAGGACAAGGTAAATAGAGGAGCTAAAATGAATA
>JAYRBW010029449.1:0-12239 GCA_036023295.1 Invenusta paracnida
AGTATGTTAAGCTTTTACATATTAGAAGACACAGACTTTTTTTACAATAATTTGGTGTAGAGTATAATTATGAATACGAATTTATTGTGGTAGTGATTCATTTCAACCTAGCCTGCAATGAAATTAGAAGTAGTGTATTTGAGTATGTACGTAACAATTCATCCTTACCATTCCTATGATCTCTACTATATGGAAATGTTTAATTTATGGACGTTGGAATATTTAATGTAAAAGTCTATGATTATAATTAATTTACATTTAAATTTATACCATGGACATCTAATACTACATAATATTAGATTCATACATGTTCCATATAGACCGATTTTTGTTTTATTCCAATGAAAACAATCGAGAATGTCATGAGAGTGTTAGCTTTGTAATTTTCATTTCCGTTTTTAATTTAACCTTTTGTGCAAGACAACGTTCCTATAAATACTATTTAGTGGCATTATTAGGTGAACAATAGGGTGACGTAACATGGCTCGCAGATAATTTTGACCTGATTTACAACGGTATTCGCAAAATATTATACTCATGTTTTCAGTTGCGTTTCTGTTTTACTCACATACCAAGTTTAATCGATAAATCGGTAAGCAGTGTAGAAGAAATTGAATTAAGGTAATATACATATTATGACTTGGTAGACTTGTTAAATTGTATCATGTCTAACCACCGCATACCGCACTACCGGTATATTAAATATATTAAGTATATGGTGAAGTAAACATACTGCATATTAAGGCGTAGTGTAACAATATTGATTCCAGTAAGATTACGTATTAGAATTAGTTGAGAATAATAGTAAGGAGAGTGAGATAAGGTGTATACTTTACACTTATTTTTTTCATGTGTGTCACAATTGTTTTGACAAGGTTTATAATATCTTTGAATACATTAATTTTGCCGATGGTAGAAATGTCTGGAAATAAACCTAATCATTTTTATAACTTATACAGCTTTTACTTTATATTCGAACACATCTCAGGCAAAACTTGTATAGGAGAAAATATACTCGCTGTAACGTATTAATCAGAGTCAAAATTATTTCTACATAGTTTACAATTTAGGAGTGGAGGGGAGGGAGGGGGGGGTCTAATTTGCATAAAGGGGACCATTTTGTTTAGACAAAATGTACCTCTAGAGTAGATTGTGCATCGCCAATTTGGACTGGGGAGTCCGTTTTGCCTAGGAGTAAAGATAAGAGTTAAAAACTAAGATAATTTATATATATATATATGTTTCCAGTGTCACAGGTAATATGGACCTCCCATTAGAAGTATCCCCTGGTCCATAATGCTACACTCTCCTGGCCTTAGCATAGTGGGTATAACGTGCTGGCCTATAAACCCGTAGGTTGGTGGTTCAAGACTCACAGCGTACTCGGGGTTGAAATAAACTGCTATAGTGCTGTCGTTGGGCTGATTATAAAATGTTTGTCCAGTCTATCAAAGATTATAATTTATATACGTTGCGAAAGCGGCTGTTATAGACATGATAACATCTTAACAAGTCTACCTTGTTATATATATCATAACGGGGGCGGCCACATTCTCCCTAATAATGTGTTATATGACATTTTGTTTAAAGTGTGATATCGCCATGAATTTTCTACTTGGAAAAATAGTCCTCTTCTTTATAACATTTGATAGATGGAAATTCTTGATATCTTGGTTATTATAAGACAGCTATCAAAAAATGGTTTTTACTGCTAGAGTCTCCAAGAGATTTTAAGGTTATAATTTTAATTATTTCTCAAATTCACGTTTTACATAACTTTGAATTTTAGGTTTAAATATTTTGTATCCTAAACTGCCTCATTTATACATAAGATAGCAATTAACAAAGTTAACAGCAGTCATTAGAAATAAATTAATGGTTTTACATACATCTCGAATTATAATTTCCTTGATTTAGAAACATCAGTATTATTTTAAGCAACAGTAATAATCTGAATATGGCAATTTTGTTTATCCAATTTATGTTTTTAGGCATAGAGTAATGTTTAGGAACATAGAGCATAGTTTTTAGGTATATCACCATTAATTAATGCTCAAAATAAAAATATATAATAGGTGATATATGAGATTTAAAAAATGTAAATATAATTCTTAATTTAAACGTTTCATTAATTATTATGATTTCAACATATATTTTAATGGCATTCTAGTAGGTTGAATATTTTGTTAATTTACAACATATACACATATATTAAAGTTTTAAGGAATCTATACATAAAAATAAAAATATATGATTATTTTACTATTATTGTATTTGAAAATAATTGATATATTTATTTTATACGGTTACTATAAGCATTTTCTAACATTGCATAAAAAAGGTTTGTGTGAATTAAATTATATCTTATTATTTGTAAACAATGCTTAATACTACTAAATAGTAAAATAATTTATATACATATATCGGTTTTTAAACATATTTTGATAAACACATCGGCTACAATAAGGTAAAATGCTGTAATTTTTAGATAGTAATTACAGATTGATTTTTAAATTAATTATAACAACAAATGTTACCTACTATCATTGTCTATAAAAAATTGCACTAACAATAAAAAAATAATCACATAAACCATATAAAAACAATGAGTGCATAAAACGAAGCTTTTTATGCTATAAGAAATGCATGCAAACTGAAACATAAACATATATATACACATAGATGTATTGATTTCAATTATATTATAACATTTCTATGACTATCTTCTATGTATTATCCTAAAAAGACAGCACCTATAGACTCTTTTTGATATATTATATTCTATTTGGCTTCCAATTTTTAATAAAATAAAAAATTGAATATGGAAGAAATGAATAAAATAATTGTTAATGCTTGAAAATTGGGACAGGTTTGTGAAGGTCTATCTTCTTCCTGACAAGAGTAAAGATGGCACTCGATGCACAAAAGTCATGAAAGATTCACTCAATCCTGAATTCAATGAAAAGCTAAAGGTATTTATATTTTTCAACACTTTCTAATATCATGAGCTAATACTACTAATTGTATAATTAGTTTTCAATCTATTAAATTCACGTGTACATTATTGATAAAATTGAACTTGCATATAAACATTCTGATCAGAAATAGAAATGCAAAATATACTTTTTGTAATTAGATGTAAAATATTTAAACATATTTATTAGTGACTAATTTATATAATAATATGATTGAGTTATTTAGGCAAAATGTGAAAAAATGAGAAACAATGCAATTTACATTTTTTTAAATTAAATATGCTTTGTATAATTAAGAATCCGACATTTTAAATTATAAATTAACTGTGTTAGCAACGCAACATTACAAGTATTTTCTAAAATTAATCAATTTTCCGCTGGTTAAGCATGCTGTCATTTATTATATTTATTTTTGACTATAAATTAGAAAAACAAACAGACATGACTCAAAATTAAAGAAGCTATTTAAACAGAAGGTTATCTGTAACTTGTTTAAAGTTTACAATGATTTTTTTACGGAACAAGCGATGTCTTAAAATATAAAACATTAAAACATAATTTTGTAAATGTTCTACTTAAATAAAACATCATGCTTAAATTATAATGTTTACATCAAATAACTGATACATATTTGGCTTTAAGCAATAACATTTAAAATACTCGCAATGTAAATGGAATATTTATAGGTACAAATAATAAACAAAAGTCAAGACTTTATTTTAATAAAATAATATGATCTTTCGATGATCCGAATGTGTCATCAATTCATTGTGATTCAAATACCATAAGAATATATCAGTATGGAAAATAAAAACTGTCAACGATACTAATGCTTCTGTCTGAAGCTACCTTTGAAAATTATTCAATCATCCTAACTTGTTATAAGTATTTTCTAAACATAACCGCCTAAAAGTAGCTCTTCTTTAAGTTCCAGGTTATTTTAGGATTTCTTTTATACTTACTTTTAAGCTAAATACTTCAAAAGTATAAAATACATAATAATTATTGTCTTTTGTTATGATAATCGCTTTATATTGTTTAGAGATGACTTTCATTTTATAAATATTCTGAACATTTCGCTTCATATGTTATCTTTGTTGTTGTCGGAAACAACAAATTTAGACTACACAATTTAAGAAGAAATATATAATAAATTAAGCTATATATTTCCCTGTAAAACAGCTTTATCATAAACACGTATATAAGAATAAAATGATGAGTACACTCTCCATACGTACAGATACTTTAGACACATGCATCAATCCAAGCTTAGATAAACTCGTAGATAAATAAAAGACACGGTAAGCTAGTTAAAATATTCACACAATAATTAATTTCTACATCACACTACTGGAGAAAAACATGTGCATTATTTAATAATATATAATAAAATTTAAAATAACAGAGATATGTATGTACGAGATTGGTACCTTTAAAATGAAAGAAATTATGAATTAGTCGAAGTAAAAAAGCGATTACTGATATAAGTATAGTGCAGAAAAAGAAAAAAAATTAATACAAATTTAAAAGTGAATTTAGCAAATTGAACGAGCTTGAAGGGCTTCATCTACAACGTTGTAGGCCCACAATATTGCTGTCCGTGGAGAGGATGTCGAATCAAAAAACGTTTGCGTATAAAAGTCTAGAATCACACAATATTTTTTCATGATTTAGTCGATAGTACTCGTATAACTTATGGTATCTAATGAAATTCTATTATTGAGTCAGTTATTTAGCCATGATAACAGTTAATTGTACTATCAATTGACATTCTTTCTAATCCTTGAATTGTTTAACTGCGTACAATTTTCTCGTATAGGTACAAGTATTACCTATATAACAAAACCTCAGTTACACACTTGAATACTCACTTGAAGATTTTCAACCATTAACCCTTCAACGGAGGTCCAGGTTATGAAATCACGACATCTTGGATGATTGCTTTTAACAAATTATATTTCAAATAAGATTATATTGATGTTGCATGAAGTAAAAATTCGCACGATTGTGATTGATTTAATTATTCGACCATAAATATTAAATTTGAATTACATAGCTAACAATAATGATAAACACTTAACAAAATTCATAAAATTTTAACTCTTTCTATCTTTTATTAATGGGGATTACTTTTATCTTTGGAGAGGATTTTGCCTTCATGTTGAATCAGCGAATTGTTTGAAGCCTCTTCATATATTGACATTGTCCCCGATCCACATTGACCCCTATATCGATCTCCCTTTTATTTGGCAGTACGCGGTGGACGAGGGAGAGCTGGAGACCAGAACCGTACAAGCGTTGGTATACCATCCAGTCGGCTGCTTCAAGAATCACATCTTTTTGGGTCAGGTCACCATTCCGCTAAGTTTCCGATCTTTCAAAGAAGAGCATATCCCGGTGGAGTACCGCTTAGAGGAAATTGTACGTAGATATGCACCCTTTAATAGGACACTAAAAGAGACTGGATTTATCTTAAGAATTGTTCTCTTGACATATCATAATTTTATTATTAGTTGTGATTTTAATTACATATTAGGTCTTGTCGAATTGCAAGCTACCCGTTTATTAATGACTCAAGAGTTAGAATGAGATACTTCAATTGCTTTAAAGTGCAATACAATTCTATTATTACTTTAAAGTATTAAATGGTTCAATGATCGGGTTTAAGCAACTGATCGAATGTTAAAATTAAAAGGATTTTTACACGAAATCTTGATTTAGTCTGTTTAGTTAATAGATTATAATTTACATATACAATATACATATATAAGCAAATTATTAGATTCAATTTTTGTTCTAAGTGAAGTTCCAATTTTAAATTCTTTTTTAATTTTATTTTGAGTGATCGTTTTATAAAAGGAAAGTGGGTACCGTAAAGTCTACAGTCCTTAACGTCGTTGGAATATAATTGTAAATTATTGTTTAAAACACAAAAAAAATCATTTTTTCAAAATAGGGTAATGCTCTAATAAATGATAAACAGAAACTGTGTCAAATGGTAGAATTTTCCAGTAGGTAATTAAGTAACCCTAGATTTTAAATAATCTAGGCACACAACTCGTTTTTATTTATATATTAATTTTGAGTACCTATGTAAGTACATAATTGAAAATAAATCGTTACAGTCATTTGCAAGTCCTTTTGTGTACAAATATAATCCCAAAATGTAAAGTTGGGATATATTTTCGCTGCGATGATTGCTATTAAACTGTAAATTTACGAAATTTCACTTACTATATTAAACGAGTAATAGTTTACTTGACAGATATTCTCATACTGTACCGGCTATTTCATTTCTACCGTTTTATACTCAGCTCATCTCGCCCTCCTCGCTTACATGGCTTTTGTACAAAGGAGAGATAAATGTGTCTCTGATGCGAACAGAAGCAGGGAAGAGCTCCCATGCTGTCATGGATATGGACCATGCTTTCAACACCGGGGAACTTCTAGTCAATGTGAAATCAGCCAAGAATCTCATGCCACGCAAGGAAAATGGGAATTGTAATACTTTTGTCATTGTGTAAGTTGCTCAACAATCGCATTCTTATATACAATTAAAGTATAACCCTATAAGATATAATAGCTGCGTTAGATTTATGTTTAATTGTAACTTTGAAGTAGTTTTTGAAAGGCATCTACAAACTTTTCATAAAGTGATCGACTACTTTTAACTTCCCATAGTAAGCATAATATAAAATAAGTAATAGTTTCAAATGTTTCAAATTATTACGTAATTAGTCATCTCTTATATTTATAGCTCCGTGAATAGAGTCAATTAATCGTTGCATTCGTTCCATGAATTTATTTTTATGAGTGTTTTCTGTTAATTGTTTTGCAACAGTTGGTTTTAATGAAATGATTATTTATTATGGCTTTATAATACGGATTTTTTATTACTTAATATTTAGCGAGTTTCAACCGGACACTAGTGATAAGTCTCAGCAGAAAACTTTCTTGGTGGACGGAACCGTCTCTCCGAAATGGAATAAGATCTTCCACTTCCCCATCACCGACAGCTATGGGTCTCTTAGCCAGCGTGGTTTGGAGGTTACTCTATGGGACTATCGACGCTTTCTTCCGAGCACATTTCTCGGGGGGGTTCGATTCAATCTGGGACCAGGCGCTAACTCTGAGTACTCTTGGATGGACGCTGCTTGGCCGGAGATGCGCTGTTGGCAAGAGATGATCGATTCCCCGGGGAAATGGATCGATTCTTCACTCATGCTCAGACCCGATATGGACTAACTCAGTTTTCCATGAGAATCATATCGCCCGCGTAACTTGTATATTTCAACATATTATTTTAGCCTCATTAAAAATGATCTATAGGTCAAATAAAATGTATAGCAATTGTACAAAGCAAGTTGAGACGACAATTTGTCATGAAATTTGTTGACTTATTGGAGCCATGGTAGGTATATTATAAGGCATTCGTTTTTAATTTCCACAGTTTCTTCCACTTGTTATCATTCTACATTGAGAATAGAAGGTACAGAAGAGTACAGCTGATGAGGCATTTATTTGACTGAAAAGAAAATTTAATTCATTTGTTAAATATTCTATTACTTAGATATATAGGAACAATACATACGTCTAAGTTAAAAATAACAAAAATGAATAAATATTTTATAATTTTTAATAACTTATAACCTAAACGTAAATATACCCTCAGTGTAAACATATTATTACTCATTTACTTTCTAAGGAAACTATTAAACAGATTAATCGTAATTTAAAGGTATTTTCACATATCATGACTCTATATATCCAATCAATTGTTGTAGACATTTTCTTTGGTTATAAATGGCAATTCGATAAAAATTCAATTTGTCTCCAGTTAAAAATACTCGCAGATACAAATTTTTATAAAAAAATTAAGATTTTTTATATGCTCGTAAAAACGGCTAAGATTCTTAGTATGCATTTTACTTTATTTCATTGTTTTATTAAAACACACCCGATTATTTAGTTGGATCAGTGAAATAGTCATAATAATATGAATCTGTGTAAAAATTAAGTGTTTAAAAATATAAAATCTATGATATTGAAATAGGAAACATTTGTTGCTGATATCTAAATACTAGTTTATTGCACGTTATGAAACTAAATTTTGGATAATTTATGGAAGTATATACAAATATTGTGCATCTTTACGAACAATTATTTTAATCAAAATGACGTATGTTTCTTTTATTGTAAATGGTAATTGTTTGCCAATATCTCAAGGCATTACTTTTCATTACTAATCTATAATAAGCAAGATCAAAATTGATCAAGGGATGTTTATATCAATAGCGTAAGTTAGGTATTATATAGTTATAATATAGTTTTTAAATCATAAATCTATCAATTGTCTTTCATATCGACAATTTTTGCGTTCAAGCGTCATCAACTGTCATCATTTACCATTAACATTTCTTACAACTATTAGGTTAATTATACATATATTATATATATAATATAAAATCAGTTAGTTGAAAAATGTCATTTAAGGTGATTGTAATTTCTTTATTTAATTTTTATACGTGTAATAATTTATTTATTTACTTGTACATAAGTATACTTTTCTGCTGACAATAATGTCTACCTAACTTGTTATAACCGTGTTATAATATGCATGATTATTTATGTCAAAACCTACGCTGATCATATACAATTTCCACTAATGATGATGTGAAATATTTAACTGTTATTTTAATTCTGCAAAAGGAAAAATGTCATCCTACATATAAATGGACTAGGTCATTAAATTAGAACTTGTTATAACATTATTGAAACCATTTCTATTTTTAATGTATGGTTACGGCTTACATTATTATTATTTTAATAGTTAATATGTTTATTTAATTATATTTAATTATGAAGTCTTGTTAAAATTGATATCATACATATGTAGGTATATTCCTATTTTTGTATGTAATCAAATATACGCTTATTATCATTATTTTAATCTACATAGACACTGTTATATTATTATCGTATTATTGTTAAGTTACATTAGACTTACTTTACTTTGCCCAAGTTTTAACCCTAACCTATAAAATAAGTTTTCTTAAAATTGCTCTGTCTCAAATTGCATTTTATGTTATGTTATATTTTATATAAGTTGTATCCAAATTTGTCAGTTTAATCAATTTTTTATTTTAGGTACCTATATCAAAATCTATAGCGAACGTTAGTAACAAAATATTGCGCTCACCATAAAAAATTATTCAACAAATATTGTTATGTATAATATATACCTGACATAGGATTTTAATTATACAAGGAATATTTACATTACCTAGAATAATTTGCTGGTCGGGTTACATAGCTATCTTACGAAAGAAACAGTATCGCTATATCTAGAGTAGTTGCGATCTTTATGGTATGCGATTATGCACATAAAGGCACTCATTAATGAAATTATTTTGTTTTCGCAAACAGATAAATCACTCCCATACATACATGTATATAAAAGTGTTCTAGATCCATGCTTGTCCAACAATAGAAACAATTAGCAATATTAAGTGAAAAAAGTCTCTTTTAAGTTATATAGGACCAAAAGTTACCTATATCATAGTCTCATAATGTTTGATTTGAAGTAAAAAAATATACTACCAGTGAAGCATATACTTCCTTAAAAAATTTCTCCCTATCAGCAATTTAGATAAATTTTAAATAATAGAAATTAACATTCAAAAGGAATATTACTAGTCGTAATCTTGCGAAGCTGTATATGTATACTTACGTGTATGATATAAACGCAAAATTATTTATTATATTTTTGTTTTTATTTGTGTATTTATATTTTAAGAACCATTTTTCTTTACCTATACCTATATATATCCGCATCCTTTGAATAATGAGGACAATTAATTTACTGAAGTACTCAGTATTATAGAAGGTACATATAATATAATAATTAATTAACTAAATAAATATTATATATCATTATTATACAAAAGATGGTTGTATTAGCAAAAATCATAATTAATCAAATCATTACATTTTTAAAATCCAAATTTAGTTTTAATAAGAAACAAATATAATATTATAATATATTTAAATTTTAAAAATCAAAACAAACAGTTGTAGGATCAATTATTATAAAAGTTCAAACGTTTTCAAATATACAATAATAATAGTTGTAATAGATTATAATATAAATAAATAAATAATGAACATATGTTTTTCAATATTTGTTTTAATATTTTAGATTTATAACATTTTGTATATTTATTTTCAGTAGATGTTTTAAAAATCTGATTTTGAAATCAAAACGGTTATCCCTATATTCTATTTCCCCAAGGTAAGTCAATAAACTAAAAACGTGAGATATAATACATGTATAAATATGTATTCAGACAATTACGTACAGACAGATTAAACAAATATCCAAAAAAGATAGTTTCCAAAATTTGCAGACTTTGCTTAAATGTCTGTAAATATTGTTAGACAACTACGAGGCAAAACTAAACTTTCTGGACTATCTGGACAAGTTTTGGAAGTTAATGTTACCCTTATATAGGTACAAAAATGCCAGAATCAAGGTCTCTGGTACCAGAAATCAAGGCATCTGGTACCATTTATAGATAAATATTGCATCTTCCATGTACGGTTTTTGTTGTTGCTGCGGATACCATCTCCCCCGTCAAGCCATCCACGTGGGGGCAACTCTCCGAAGGAACTGTGGTATGAGGTGCTCGTGCGGCAGGTCCTGCACCTTCTCGATCCCACACACTCTCCTCGCAGTCTCCCACCACACACACGCCAGCCACCAGTGATCCTTCCTTTCACATCCCGGGTCCTCCTTGATGCTAATCCTGTGCCGGTAATATGCGGTTTCACTGAAATGGCCAGCCCTTAACTGCGCCAGCACCACCTGTTAACCACCTCACGCACCTTGCCGAGTCGCTGGACATGGAGGCGGAGGACCAGGCCGGCTTTCGGAGACTTCAGTCAACGGAAAATCAGGTTGTTAGGATCTCCCAAGCAGTCATCGATGGGTTCCGGAGTAGGCCAGCAAAGCGGAGTGTTTTGGTGCTGCTCGAATTCTCGAAGGTCTATGACACGGTTTGGCGGACGACCTACTGGGTGGTCTGTTGAACTCGGGAGTCCCTTTTCCGTTCGTCAGGTGGATCAGGGGCTTCCTCACCAGCAGATTTACCAGGGTGCGTCTCAAAGAGAGGTGAGCGAGAGCCAGCTGTTCCGTGAGGGACTGCCCCAAGGCTCTGTGCTCTCGCCTCTATTGTTCCTCTTCTTCACTTCGGGACTTAGAACCCGCATCCCTGAATCGCTAGGTGTCAGCCTTTATGCTGATGACTCAACGGTTTGGTCTTCTGACCACCGTAAGGAGGTCGCGGCCAGGAAGGTAAGGGATGGTGTGCTCGAGGTCTTGAAGTGGAGTAGGGAAAAGAAGCTCACCATCAATCTGAGCAAGTACGAGGTGACCTTCTTCAGTCCCAACACCCACGAGAGCCGGTGGATTCCGAACGTTGAGGTAGAAGACCACAGTCTAAGGTTTAATCCTAACCCTGTCTTCTTGGCGTGATGTACGACCAGATGCTAACCTTCCGCCCACAAGCGGAAAGGGTGGCTTTAAAGATGGTGAAGGGAAGTCGGGTGCTGGGGGCATTGAGTAGCCGAGAGTGAAGATGGAAAAGAAACTCTCTTCGGAGGGTTTACCAGACCCTCCTCTTGAGCACGGCCAAATACTGTGGGGCTGGATGGCTCCCGTGGCTGTCCAGCTCTGCGGTGGAAGTACTCGACTGGGCACAGAATAAGTGCCTGAGAATCATAACTGGGCTCTACTTAACGATCCAAGTAGAAACTCTCCGGTTGGAGGCTGGCTTTCCCTCGTTCCAAACCGTAGTCCGTGTTGAAACGGCCACAGCACTAGAGAAGACCTTGAGACTCCCAGACTCGAATCCGCGTAAGTGCCTCTTGGCGGGTGAGGTTCGCTCCGCTATAGCGGCCGTAGCAGCCTCCGTAGCGACCGTAATGGCAACCTAGCGCCAGGAGGGTGCGGAGTACACTTCGTCCTTTGAGACGGAGGTGGTCTCACGCATTCGCCTTTACGAGGTGGACAGTATGGAGGTCCTCAAACCCCCCCCCCCCTCCAAGGTACAGAGAACCAGTTCTGGAAACCTGTGTCTGGAACCAAAGGAATGCACCCGCCCCCACTTGAACTTTGCAGAACCATCTACACAGCCACCCCTCCCAACTCAGTGGAAGGTGCCAAAACCCCTCAAGGTGGCGTGTTCAAGCAGCCGTGGAGGAAGG
>JAYRBW010029460.1:0-12239 GCA_036023295.1 Invenusta paracnida
TGCCTTTTTGGGTATCTTTGGACCATTGGGAAAGAATCATGAGCTGGGTTTTCTCGCCAGCTACTACCATCTTCCATTTTCTGGCCCAATTTGCGACGATATCGGCAGCGACTTGCACTTTCTTCGTTGCGATTTCGATGTTGTGGTCTAGGGCTAGAGTAGCTGTGTCGTCAGCGTATATGAACAACTCAATGTCTTGGGTTTTAAGCTCTTGGATGAGGTCAAACGTCCATAGTAAAAATAGGGTGGGGGCCAAAACGCATCCTTGAGGGAGGCCTTCTTTCTCAAACACTGTCGGAGTAAGGGTCGTCTGCTTCTGAGTTTTCTTCAAACGCATAATTATAAATGGGATGACCAAGGTCGTAATTTTTATCTGGATGGCAACAAAATCGACACATCTAATATATTGGACTTAGTGCGGTATGCTGTTGATATCAGAATAATGTAAGCTGCATCAAATGGCTGGTACCAATTTGAAAATGATCTACGCCTCATGAATGTACCACAATATATTATAACAGCCGACAAACAGGTAATACCTACGCAACCAGAATCACCAGAGCCGCCAAACTGGCATGTGTCAATACTCCAAGCACCAGTACCTATAGTACATCAACCCACACAATTTAATAGACTTTTATTTGGAGACGAGGGAGATGACTCATGGATTTAACTGAGTTACTTAATATTTATATGTTTTAACTTTGATGATGCTCGGTTATCCGAAAATACATTTACTGATGCTTCTACTGTTATGTAAACGTTAACTATTGTAGTGAGATATCCTGCATGTTATAACAGAATATATGTTTCTATGAATAAACTTGTTATTTTTGCTTATGTTTAGGAGATTGTGGAATTATTAGCATACTTTTAGAGAATCATGGGGTTAAATCTCAACCGTAGTAATTTTCAGAAACCACGAGCAATTTTATATTGCTAGGAAATATAACAGTAGTTTGTAAACAGACTCCCATGTTTAATAAGGAATACTATGATTGAATGAAAAATATCAGAATCGAAATCGACATCAATTAATTATATGGGAATCACTACTTTAACTTGTTTAAATTGGTGTATGTACGCTCACAATAGCCACAGAATTTTTCTGCCAAGCGGATTTGAAGGACGCGCGAAAGTATTCTGTTTTAATACCAATCTTTGAAATTCCCAGGCCTTTTCAAACAAATTTTCACAATTATCATCTATAATATCATCTGTGTAATTCTAAGTCTATTATTGATAGATACTTGTAATGCGCAAGTTTACTGCGCCCATTATTACATTGCACGCTATCCTAACTATATATTGGATACATATTACTATGCGTAAGATGTTTAACAACAGTTCTACATTAAGACCTCAAGTATCTGAAACGCCCGTGAAAGGACATTTTATATGCTCCGCTGTTTAATGTAAACATTCACAACTGTAGTAGTGCGCGATGTCTTACTTGCACTTGTTATAATTGAAATATACTTATTTCTATGGATAAACTGATCATTTGGGTACCTCTAATCAATTTGTAAGTGGGAAAATCGAACTCAGCGACCTTGAATTAATGGGAAACGACGTGATTTCAGTATCCATATATAACGAGAGCGCCTAGGAATACGACCGTACACGGGCGAGAGCCGAAATAGAATGACTATAACAAACGCGCGCGTTCTCGCATGTTTTGTTTACGATTCTCAGTGGCCTATCATTGGTTAAAGCCTTACTCGATTTTGATTGGCCGGAAGAAGGAGGGAGGGTTGGAGGTGGTATAGAAGGGGGGGGGTGGTTGGAGGGGAGGGGTGTTTCCGCGCTCCACCTCCTTACTACTCAAGCAGACATGATAATCCAAAATTAATTGTTATCGTTAATGTATTTAACCAAGAAGTCAGACCATATTTCATAATTAGTGTAGAAATGAGTATAAATAATCTCGAGAATGATTTATTCAATAAATAAAGCAACGTGTAGTATTCCTTATAAATAAATATGGATATATCTATGTATATAATGTAGGTATGTATAATTTTCAACATAAATATATATATTTTTATCTTAAAACAGAAAAAGCTGAACGTTCTTTACTTAGTAGAAAACATTAGTAAATAAATCAATATACGTGTAAGTTAGGTTGCAATGTCTGTATAATATATATACTAACAGTAAAGCGTTTCGTTGGTATATGATTCCAATATGTAATTGTACATATATATAAAGTTACAATGTATGTAAATCATTAAATATTCAATCAATCCAGTATATGTATACATATTTACTATATTGTAACATTCATCTTGGGATTATATCATGAAGGTGACCAGTAATTAGTATGTCAACTAAACGCATAATGTAGTTTCTAATGGACATAGTAATATAGGGAGTTAATAACTGCATTACATGTATGTACACATAATTATGATGTATTACTGTACATCTTTGATCTAGTTTTTAGGTAGTATATATATTATGTAGAGACTCTTTTAATGGTATTGTATGGTTCCAAGTAGATATTACAAATACGCGTTTTTAGGTAAATATCAGTTTTAATAAAACAAAAGGCCTAATAATGTTTGAAATAGAAATTTTAAATTTTAAATTTTACATGTTCATATTATGAATTAGATAGTTTATAATTTATACTTGTCACTAATGAACAAGCTTATTGCAGCTGTTATGTGCCGGATAAAACCTTGGATGATGTAAATTACATGTATGAAGCAAGATATTTACAGCCAAAATTCAAAATAGATAATATTTCCATAATATGTGAAACACAAACAGCGAAACTGTTGAAAGAAATTAAAGAGTTTTTAGATAGCAAGTGGTTTAAATCTTTATAGTTGTATAATATATACTTACGTATCAATATATATTTGTATATATACATCAACAAGTAAGAAGAAAATAATAATGGTAGTTCTTAGTGAGATGAAATGAATTATAAGGAAATTACTAAAAAAATAAGTGCATGGTACACACAGATATCTGTGTACTTTGACAAACATGGCCGATAGCAGGTACACTGATCTGTAGAAATAAAAGCACTGTTTTACAAAATATAAAATAAATAATATTACACACTCTTTTTACAAAGAGTCTATTATAGATATTTTGTAACACTTTAATAAGTTCGCGGATTTATATATGTACATGTCACGAAGGAATTAAAACAAATATATTTCTATACAAATTCCTAAATTCGAAATTACGTAAATTATGTTTATTCAACTTTGATATAGTCTTAATTTTTCAATTTATAGGTAGGATGTAACTTTGTTCTGCGTAATTTCCAAATGCAAGATTCTAATACTTGATAATTTGTTAAATTTATTAATTGATAATGTAACGTATGACTATTACATCAAATGTATTTGTTTTAATATTATTATTATTATTATGTTATAATTATTGTTTCGATAAACGAAATGCTTATTTATCCGGCAATTCTAAAAGTAGGTCAATCCTTAATTGACCTAAAAAGTAGGTCAAGTCTAAATTTATTTCTTTTAACGTATTTTAAAATTATTTAAAATTAAATCATAATACGAATATTGTGACTTTTAAATTCTTCATTACGTAACTGATTTTAAACATTACAAATGGTAGAATATATACTACTATACAAATACTTAACTAATAATGTCCTTGACATTTGTGTGTCTATTTTAAAAATTAAAATTGAATCAATTTTGTTAAATAAGAATAAAATATTAAATAATATTCGTAAAATATACCTTTTTTCCATTTCATCTACATTTACGATTGGTGGATAAATAAGTACTTCGTTAAATGAAATGGCGTAAGAATGTAGTACTCAAAAATCAATATATTTTTTCTGCAATTTAATTTTGACGACAGTAAAAAGACTATTTATATTTATTTTTAAAAACTTTTAATTTTAATGTGTAATAATAATAATAATAACATTTTAATAATATTCTTTACATTCTTTAACTTACAAAATTGCATGTTTTAACTTACTTCAATCATTGCCTACTACTTGGCATGTGTAATAGTATTTTACGTCAAAAAAGTCTATTAACTCTGATAAAGAAATTTTCCAGAATCTGTTTTTATCATGAAAGGTAACATTATTATTTCTTAAAAGCATATTGTTTATAAAAATAATTAAATGTTGCACTTTACGACTTTTTATGATGAAATTAATAATATTATTTATTGAATGAGTAAGAAAATATTTTAAAAATAAAAATTTTAAAACTATACCATAATTTTAAATGGGAAATGTGATTTAGATTTAGATTTCCATTTTTATCTCTATGCTGGGTTACTTTCTAGGGATTTGATGCACCACATCAGGCGGTTTACAAAAGGCTATCTACAAACAGAACAATATTATATACAAATGGAACAAATTTCAGTTTGCGGACCCATACAAACAGTAGCGCTGTACCTATTATTCAAATACACTCACCACTTTCGATCAGTAATTAAGCTAGGTAAGCAGTTCATGGATTTGATATAGTATGTATTGTATGTAGGTATGGACATAGATATGTATAATGGACAGTTGTAGCATGTCCAGATAGTTAGATTATTGTTTAATATCTCCAAAAATTGATCTCTAATTGTTGTAGCCTTTTCATAACACCCCTCCCTATATTTACAGGTCGTGCACATACTGAAAAACTATTACGTTCGCCGTATTTTGAAAAAGCATTAATCTTGTTATTCTTTTTGTTATTTCCCATGTTTCACAAAGTTTTCAAACGATATGAATGACATCCTCTGGGGCAATTTCCTCATTCCCCACTATCACGTGTTCCTCTTCTCCGTTGTCCTGATTGACGACGAGTCGGCAGTTGACACCGCCCGATTCCCCGGAAGTGGTGGTCTTGTTATTGCTACTCGTCTGAAGGATCGCTGGCTGCGGAGAGGGCGGTGGTAGAAGTAGCTTCACCTCAGATGGCTCGCTGTTCACGGGTGTGGTCTTCGTGGAGGCTGCTGGTGGGAACTTCTCCTTGAGTTCCTGGACCACGGTCATATCAAGGCGACTCATTTCCCTTTTGTTGCCCTGAGAGTTAAGAGAGAAAGAGAGAGAGAGAGAGAGAGAGAGAGAGAGTGGGAGAGTGAGAGAGAGAGAGAGAGTGAGAGAGAGAGAGAGAAAGAGAGAAGAGAGATTGAATAATATTACTGTGTCTGATAAAGGGGATCTGAATATTTGTAAATGAATGAAGAATTCTAAATAGGGGATATTGGCAGTACTGTTGTTTCGATATTGTGCTTCTCATCAGCGGACTTTAACCCCAACTGCACACCGAGCTATTTACGGATCCATATCCCTCTTATAATTTTTTTTGGTGGAGTAGAGTTTTGAAACTTGGCAAATATAGGTAAACGAGGATATTTTGTAACACATTCCATTAAAAAATCAGTTTAAAATACTTAATTTAAAAAAAAGTTTAAATAAAAAAAAGCTTTGAAAAAATCTGGAAATTTTTTTTTATAAAGAAAATAAGTAGTATAACACAAGTATTATAGTATATTCTCTGAAAAATAAATACATTTTATTAAGTACCAAAAAATAAAAGAATTTCGATTTTGAAAATTTGATTAACTTTTCGACAAAAGTGGTATTCTTTTTATTAAGGATATGTGACCATCCCAATTAGGGTGTACAGAGGGCTAAAACCATAAAAACTATATTTTAAGAAAAGTCACCGTTATAGCTTATTATGCTCCATTTGTTTGCTGGGGTGCACAATATGCTCTACATTTCTGCCTCCTCCCCCCCCCCCGCCTCCGGTGTGGATAGGGTTAATATAAAATCTATAACTTGGTAGTATGTCGATGTGACCTACTAAGCTTCTTTTACTGTAATCATATTTTCCAGTTCAGGACAAGTCGGGGTGTGGGCTGCTGAAGACACCCAACAAGGTTGAAACACAGGACTCTCCCACTCGGCTGGTAATATATGTCAAGAGTATGAAATCCCCAAATCATTTCTCTTACTTTGTGATTACACGCCATGTTCCCGCATGTTTCCTATTACATTATTTATGAAATATGTTTTGACTGACAAGTTTTACGTCTCATAAGGTTGACATAAATTTGTAACGATTAGAAAATAGTGCGAGAATATATATTCTTATTGTCAAAAAATCCACGATAAGAAGATATCTTGTAAAGGCAATACCTATAATTAAATGTATGCTATAATTACGGATTTTAAAGGATAAACCCGGATTTTGCAATAAGAGTTTCAGTACCGGTTTCGGTTTCAATTACAGTTTCGATTTCTTCTATTTAGACTTCTTATAGTAAAAGGCAACAATAGGTTTTGTAGCCTTTCCGTTTACACAGATATTCATTTAAGCAGGACTAGATATTTGCTTTTGTTTAATACACTTTTTAATAACGAATAACATAATAAATAACTGTGACAAAATACGATATAGTTTCTTTTGAAAGCTGCAAATATTATACAAAAGTGGTAAATGTTTTTATATTGATTTATAATTTATAATTTAAATGTATTATATATTTAATGGAGCTGATGTGCGTCCATGGATGTCACGAGATAATAATTGAATTGTATAAAAGAAATTAAATGATAACGTTGAAAGTTTATTAATTCAATAATTTATTCATAAAACATATTTATTACTGATTCGCCAGTAAAATATTATAGTAAAACACTAAATCGTAAATTAAAAACTTATTAAATTCTTACTTCCATTTTAAAATGACTAATTATGTATAAAACTAGAAAATACTATTAATAACAGATATACTAACAGACTCTAATTTCGTGGAAATATAAAAGTGTTTATAAAATGTTTGATGTAATATTCCATTTATAACAATTGATAACAATTGATTCGACGATATTGACGATATTGACATTATATTTTTTATCTGCGAGGGTTTTGAAAAATATCTTATCAATATCACGACCCCTCTTCTCTATTTAGGATGATAATTATACGTCTATGACATTATAACGTCCTACGGGATAATCATAACCTAGCACCATAACGCGAAGGACGAAACATGCTCGACAATTAAAAAAATGCCAATTCGAGATTATGACATGAGGCTTCAAATTGTAAAAATTGAATTAGCATTATAATCAAATTACCGTAAGCAGACCCTAAATCCTATTTATCTGACAGTATCTCAATTCTATAGCATCTTCTCTACCCGCTTAATGTGATATAATTTCTTCAGAATCTATAGATTTTTCTGGAATATCGATGGCAATTGTTGTAAGAAGATTGAAATTATTAATTTGACCTATCTCTTTATCTTAGTTGCCATCTCTTCCCTGTTGCAATATGATACTGTGAGAGTAATTTGTTTAAGACAGAATATTGTTAAACTTATTCGCTATAAAGTATATAACGACTTTGCTGGCAATAATTTGTCATTCTATTCAACATGTTGTGTTGTATGTACATTATAAATCGTTGTGTATGTTCTGAAATTAAATTAGAATTATTTCCTATTAAAACTTCCACATGATTCAAAGTAAATCGTAGATATAATGCATTTTAAACAGAAAGTATTGTAATAATTACATCTTGGCACCATGTTTATATTAATTTCTTCGATGGCTGTACCATGAATCATCAATATCATTTTAACGTTTTTGTTTTTTAAATCTTGGCGTCCTTTTTATATCAATTTATTTATTGGCTGTACTTCATCATATCATCAATATAATTTCAACGTTTTTCATTTGATCAACTCGGTTCTTGGCTTTCATTTTTGAGACGCTGTCGTTTTTGCTTAGATATTGAAACAATTAAAGCAAATATTGAAAGAAAAAGATAACATAGCAGACTTCTAAGATAGCTGTGTCTAGTTGATTCATTGAACCAAATTAATTATCTATGAGGAAAAACTACATGTCCTAAATATCAACAGTACAAAGCAAACGTGTTCAATATAAATTAGCAGTATAACAAAGTGTATATGATATGATGTTTTTATTCGAAACTATATATATATTACAAAACTATATGACCCCAACAATTTTTGGGAAATTCAATGAAATCAATTTAATCTTAAACCATCGAAACATGGCCGTATAAAAAGCTATTACGTGCATTATACGTATGCAAAGTAATTTATTTTTTTCAAATAAAAAATAAACCTTACGGTAATAGTCCCCCTTGATAGCTGTTTGTCACGTTTACAAAGATATATCATAACTCTGCCAGTGTTTGCTGCAACGCCGATATATATATTGTGGAATATTTTTACACCTTTTTATTGGATTATGTTTAAATTTATGCGAGTATTCATATCTATTCCTGCAATCCACATGTGCTCCCCATATTACAAAATGTAACCCATTTACCCAGAGAGAAACACGAACTGTGTGTGATGTGATGATATACATACACTATAATACACCAAGTCACGAAATCATAGCAGATAGGCATACTAAATTTATTCAAATTTCATTACTTTGTATTCGTCGTGTACACAAACGACCTTTCGAGAAGACGATAACTTGAACACTTACTTAATTTAGCTCAGATTGCGAAACCTGGGGATCACCCCCCCTACAAACTGTACTATAATATATGCCTCTTTGACATATACAGGGTATATATATGCAAATATTATGCAGTGACTGAACTAGAAAAAGTACATAAGTAGTATTTGAACAGGTGGCTATATGTACTTGAAAAACACTTCACAACTCTAATTAGGATATACATATATGTGACTTCCTTTAGTCGTCTTCTAGACATCCTACAAGCCTGAATGGTCGTGTTTGTGGCGAATACTATTTTTATAAAAAACCACAATATGTACCTATATAATCTATAAGACTGCATGCTTTATAATGAGATTGAAAACATCCGGTTGGGTTATTTAAGCCTTTTACATGCCCTGCATTTTAGAGAAAATATATTGAATCACAAATAAGAAATAAGAAAAGGCTATTTATTTATACATGTAGTATTTTTAATCAGTCAAGAATAAATTCAAAAAGATGGTATTTACGTAAGTATATCACACATTTAACGATAATAATAGCATCTTAATTATGTGATCTCAAATTAAGTTGATTATATGGGTTTTAATTTATTAACTTAAAGACTGGTTTAAGAAATCGATTGTGAGCAAGCAAAAGTAAATTTAACGTATTTTTCGAAACCGTCTTTCAAATTTTCTTTGTCTCTACTAAATGTTAAATAAATCCTAGGTTTTTGAGAGATTTTTATCCATTGTCTCCATTGTTTCCTTGTCCAAATCATATAATCGTTGACTTTAGATAGGTAATCACCGATAATTATTGGAATACGCGCCTGTCAAAATGTAATTTCGGTTTTGCTAAACAACAACTCCACTGAAAAGTATTTGCCAAGAAAAAAAGTATTTTGGAACCTTTTTCATGTCAGAAACTATAGCAACTATAAACACAAAATTTAGAATATTAGTTGAATTTCAATTGCGTTAAAGTTGAAGTTGAAGTAAAATATATGTAAAATTCTAAAGAGTATTTTAATAGAGACTGAGCAAGTTATTTGAGAACATTTCCAACTATTTTTTAAATAAACTAAATCGATTTTTTATTTGTATGTACATATAATCTCATTCGTTAGGTGTTTTCTTTTTTATATTCTCAAAAATAAAATTATATAATTTTTATTTGTGAATAATTCGGGATCTTGCAATCTATTTTCTGGAGTTGTTATATATACTATTGTTGACGTATTGTCTTAAAATTTAAACGAATGAATTTTCTAAATCTTTCATTTATTTTCAGAGCAAAACGCCAACTTTTTCAACGTCAAAGTTCTGGAGTTCATTTCCCGCGGTAGTAATATTGTTGCAAACTATTATAAATTGTAGAATTTATCACAATATATTGAACTGTTCTCTTTTAACCATATTGTATTGATAATAATGTTCATAGATTATATGTATTAGGACCTTATACCATGTATTACAAGAGTATCCAAGCTATCATACTATCCTAGAAATGTATACTTAATGTACCTAAATATCTATCTACTTTTCTGACTTTCACATGCTCAATCCACTCAATCAATGTTTTACTTATTGTAATTATCTTTCTTATTTTCTGCGACAATTTTGCATATACCCGGGTCTACAGGGAAACCCAATCAACTCAATATGAGTGAACAGTAATCGATAAGACATATTCTATCGTTGATCAGTATTTTGCATACATGCGCGTACATTTCTATAAATAATATAATTCAAATTCTAGATAATGAAAAGGCACCAAATTGAGTGTATAATTCGTTTCGGATTGATCGATACATATCCATTTGAGAATACTGGTTGTTATCGAAGCATAAATAATTGATCAAGAAGGTGTGAACAACAGACTTATGTTATTTTTTGCCGCGAATTATTTACAGTAAAACTGTTCCCCATCGCCTCCATATATACATACATACACTTCTTCATTATAATTTCTTCTTTTCCCTCTTCACCTTCTCCGGTGTTTGTGTCTGTGGTACGTGTACATATATAAGCTTCATCGCTTTCAACAAACCGAAATAGAATGTGATCGTCTGAATAGATGATTACATTATTATTATTATTACAGCGCCACCGAGCGCAAGATAAGGCGCGGGGAACAGAACGCGCCCCTCACTATAACCACCCGATTAGCATCCCCAGCGGCAGCTGTGTGCCTTACAGTGAGATTGCATCAATGTGACTCTGCTTCCAAATGCACTGAAATGACTACTACACCAAGTGGCTTTTTCCCACCGCCGCGCCGATAAGAATTGTTGATGAGTTTAAAAGAACGCGACGTTAGTTATCTCCGCAGAGAAATTATAAAAGTAACTATTTAGGTGAAATTTAGTTGTAGGATTAAAAAATAAACAGATTATAATTTAAAAATTAAAATCACAATTCAAAGCTATAAGTCGAGCTGAGCTGTCTTAGTGAAATAAATTATGGCATCTTAGAAATAAAAAGTTTCACGCCAGAACGCTTGACGAAAGAAAAGCTTTTTTAGAAAGTCACTTTAACCGAAAATGTCCTTTGTTAACTGTTGCCGAAACGAGAATATTAATCATTTAAGAACTATTTAGATATAATTTAGGTCTAATTGTCGAAATTGGAACTATGAATAGCGGTACTATTTGTTGGAATAAAATTTCTGTGATTTACAAAACAGCGGACAAAGAAAAAAAGAAAAGTAGTATAAGCTATTAATAAGAAATTTCGGCAACCACTTTTTTTGCTCACCTTTTTGTTAAGTAGGTAATATTGCGGGGAAAAAAGCATTTTATTTTACGAAATATTCAGATGAAATGTTTCAACCCAGACTTTGGGTTCTCGTTAAATTATAACAAACTATTATTAAGCAAAATAAAACATATCTCCCATTTTTAGAATCAGTTTATTAACATTTGGCAAAAGGGGTATATTCACTGTTTTCCTTCTAAACAGAGCTTAAGAAAGACAATTTTTATTTTTTGTTACCGTTTAACTATGAAAGAAGTCATACTACGATATGTGTCTACTCAAATGCCATGGTCAAATTAATTTAAATTTATAAAATGCCTTAAATTGAAATTGCAGTTTTTAAGTTTAAATCGCCAATTTTTACGATTTAAGTGTCATCTTTTGTATTTTTGTAAATTCTGTCGTATATATGTAAGCTAATGCAGATATTTCCCTGGAGAATATACAAAGTTAGGAACATTTTCAATTTAAGCTGAATTATTATACATGCATGTTTGTTTTAAATTCCACTAAATATGTAGAAAAATATTATTTCTTTTGAAATAATAACTTCACAATATTTGCAGGAAATTATTTGTGCACATCAAAACAACCTGTCGAATTTGATTGAGCGAGTAATTTCTATACTGAAATTAGGTGCCGAAAACAACATATTAGTGACATTGGTTGAATGAAAGGTCAGGCATTCGCGCCTCCATCATTTCCGTTACAAGGAAATGAAACATACTGTAAATGTCAAAAGTGGCGAAAAAAAGGTTTAAATTAATGTATTGCAGCCTATTTGTGTGTGTTAATATTGTTCCTTGCCTGTCAGTATGCATACGTTATACGTATTTTATTTACATATTTTTAGAGTAAATTTTGTTGACAAATATAACTTTGCATTTCGGAATTATGTATTTTTATTTATTTGTACAATATATATATATTATAAGCAATATATGTAATTACGTTACAAGAGGCAAATATAATCAAAATACACAGCTTTTAATATTATATAGAAATAAAAACGTTTCTAATTTTTTTAAAGA
>JAYRBW010029471.1:0-12238 GCA_036023295.1 Invenusta paracnida
GCGTTCATGATGTGTTGTGTACCTTTTTGCCGGCCTTTAGGCTTCACACGTGCAATGTGTGGCCTCTTTACTTAATAATGTAATTTTATGTAAAATTTATTGAAACTTCTATTTGATTGAGGTTTTGTACTTTGAGTTTTTTTTCATTTGGATTTATACTCGTAAAGCAGTTGATTTTTAAATGTATAATAATACACTGTTTATTGTATATACATACAATATCCAAAACTATAAAGATATACATCAATTGTAGTGTTCATTTTATTTCATTTCATTGCTATGTTTAATACTAATGAATTACTGTCGTTGAATTTTATTTTAATGCATTAAAATATATAAATTTCGTATACTTTTATTTAAAAGTAATATGGAGGAAATAGCTTGCTTCATACCTCGAAGTTATTTAACATAATGCTTTATGGGCATATTTAGTTACAATTAAGATAACGTCATACATTTCTCTATTAAATCACACACAAAGGAATTTTAATATACAGGTAAGTTAAGTCTTTACACTATTAATATCTACGACTTTATACATAACTTTTATGATGAATTATATTCAACTAAATCTCTTATATTTGCAGATATATCATACGCGAACCCATATATATATCTATATAATAATTTGTTTAGCAATTAAGTGAACAGTTCGCTCATATTTTCGCAATTATATATCGAAATATAAATTCAACTAAATATGTACACAGCATTAGTTTTTTATTTAATTGGTTACCGCACACATATTAGTATTTGTGTATAAACTATTATTGATGTACATTTTTCTTAGTGCCTACCTAAATGATTGTATAGGTATGCATTTTAGGTTATATATTGCATCGTTATATACCTACACCAATATAAAAATAAATAAGTTGGAAATTTACTACTAATAATGACTAAACTCGAAAATAATAACATGATAAAATGGTATACCTAATATTAAAATGAATAAAATTTAAAAAATGTTTTTAATTGACTCAATCCAATTGTGGTACCGGCTTTTATAATTAATTGGGAGTCCAATTGTTTAGTTTCTTTATCAGCTGCAATTGTGGTCTTTAAGAGGTATGTTAATGGATGCCACATGAGCGGCATACATTAAAAATGATCATAATTCTTAAAAATGAATAAAAAATGCTTTTTTATGATGCATATTTTCTCTAAATCGCTCAAATTCTAATTCGGGTACTGATTAGATTCATGTAATAAATAATGAAGTACAATAAAAATTAATTATTTTTGCAGGAAATATAAAAGAAAATTATTGAATTAATTATTTAACAAATATTTTTATCTATTTTTTATTCATATTACATTTAAAGATGTACAAAACATTTCATTGTTTAACTACATACGAAGTATAAAAAGTGGTGACCTCTCCAGGAATATTGAAGAACTTTGAAGACCTGTATGGATAAAGCTATTTAATGCACTATAATCCATACAATCATTGGAGCCTATAACATATTTCATATATATACATTAGACATGTATTTATATAACCAATGACTGATATACCTACATAATATCTTCAACTAGATACAGAGTGCCTACTATAAAAAAGGAAATTTTAAAAATTTAGTCAACCAAAAAAAGAGTTATCACGTATATAAGACATCATTGACACATATTGATTGACTAAATTTCTAAAAATTCCTGTTTTTTACTGGCACCCTGTAGTTTATAAGCTATCATTTTTGATAAATATATTTCTATTATAAGAACACTATTATTAGTGTATTATTAATAATTATTTTTAAAATTATTATTACTTATTTTTTATAAATCAATTTATGAAAACCTTATACATAGAAATAAAGTACTTTTATAAAATATTTGTTTAAGTTATTTACCTACACAACATAATAACTATATACAGCAGTCTGACTCGGTAATACCATATTATGTCAATGTTTTAATATCAATAGATACCTATTCCAGCATAAGGAATTAATGCATACTTGATATTATTATATGAATTATTATCTGAAGCAAAATTTAGAAAATGAGGTCACATACTACTTTCAGTTTTCTAAAAATGTTATAAGTTGCATCTATTTATATATATTTTTAATAAATATAAATATAAATAAAAAAATAAAAATGTATACAGTTGTTTGAAAATTAATACAAATATATGATTAATAAAACGAAAAAAGAAAGAAAAAATATATATTTAGGTACTACAAACATGAGATTGTACAATTTTATGCACTGCAGACTTTTTCAAAAGATTGTAAAACGTTAATAAATTGTTTAAATAATTAAAATAAATTAAGAATATTATGCCCGTTTGGGCTCTCCCTGAAATTTGAGGGGCCCATAAGGCGATTATAAAATATATTGTTTGAGGCCCATCAGGCTTTAAATTATAAAATATATTGACTAGGGGCATAAGGCGATATAGGGGCCCATAAGTTATATAATATTACCAAACTGGGACAATAAAGCGATTGGGGGTCCATACATAGGATATCGTGGGGACAATACATTAATTTTTTAATTCTAATTCTAATAAATATTTTGGATTTCAAAAACAGATATGTACAATTAGAAAATATAAAATGATGGGTGAAATATTCATTACTCTGTTAAACGTATATTTGGTAAACTAAACTTTTTATATTTTAACGGTTGAATAATAAAGACATATTTTGAATATTCAACAACATTCTTTTTCTTGAGAGTTTTAACTAAGAAAATTTAGGATAGAATAATATATAGGTCAGTAAAATTTATGTTTAATAAAAGGAAATTCGATTGTTAATTTTATGTAAAAACAAATGTTGTGGGTTTACTATTTGACATTTTTTAAGAAGCAACAACAAAATCACATTTTTTTATTATAATTTGAAAACATTTATCAACTTCTGAAGAAAAAATATTATCAGAAAGCTGATATTTTAATTATTTAAATAAATAGAAATTGTGTTTTTTAGTCAGATTTTCCGTGGAAAAAAATGTTTTGTTTAAATAATATTAACATTTGATATTATATATATATAGCGATATATATGTAATGCATATAACAATACATACTTACTAATTTAAAATTTTATAGCGGAAATAATGAAAAAATTATCTTTTTTAAATATTTATCTTTGAATTCTGGAAGTGTAATTAGGGATAATTATTTACAAAAATCTGTGAAGTAGGAAGAAGTATCTTTTAAGAATCGGAAGATTTCTTCTGTCCTCAAAATAGCACCTATACAAGATGAATGCGTCAAAGGGAAAAACGAAATAATAATGCATAGAAACTAGCATTGTGTGGGTTAATAAATTTAATAAATAGGCTAACAGGGAGACAACATAATTTTTCTAAATATACTTCTAGACAAAGATTTTATATATATTAAAATAATGTAAAGTATGCCAATATTTTACATGTCATAATTTTATTGAATAACTATAGAAATAACGAGAGAAAATGAATGTTACTTACAATGTATTTCTGGCCACATTGTACATGGCTCTTGGCTCTTTCGTTCCATGAAACGATATTTTTAAGTTCCTGTGAGTAGGGATAAGGAAAAGTAAATATATGCAAAATATACGTTTTCATTTACACAAAACAAAGTAGGCAGAGGTACTCACATATGTATTGTTCATGTCAGAATTTCAAAAAATTAGTTAAACTGCACATATAAATAGTTTTTGTATTGTTAGTAATTCATACCGGAGCCCTCGCATTTTTCCTGTGAATTGTGAAAAATAAATGGAGCAATTGAAACTTCCATGACTATTACAAAAATAGAGTTTTACAATTGTTCGAGCTATATTTACTATTTTTCACCGAAAGGGATATTCACCATACTCTAAAAATACCACACTTTTGTAAAAATATTAGCGAAATATACTTATTAAATGAAAAATTCATATCTCTCTCAATATCGACAATATCTGATTCGGGTACTCAAAATAATTTATGCTCAAAAGTAAAAAAAAAGTTTTCTTCAGAGTATTTTTTGAAATAATTTTGTTTTGTTCAAAAATTGATAACAATAATATATTGTTCCTCCTATTATTAGACAATATTTTCTCCAATTGTTAATGGAATATGTGAGGAAAATGCTCATTTAACTATATACATGTGAATTTTCAAAACTCTACTCCATCAGGAAACTAAAAGTTGGGCTCCCACCCCCCCCCCTCTTTCCCCATCCGGGAGTTGGATGCGCAAAAACGTCCGATATGCGGGGGTTAAGTTTTCCAAATTTTCAAACTTTATTTTAGTAATGAGTATGATATAGATATATATATATTTACATATAAATGATTAAGTATTCACGGTATTATTTGTATAATACATCAGAAATGAATTAGTATTTTATTGTTAAATTTTATGTTTTATATAGGATAAAATAATAGTACTAATAAATAAATTGCATAATATTAATTATAGTAATTACTATTATTGCCAAGATACAAGCATCTGTAAGTAATAATTTATAGCTATATTTGTTTAGTGATTATTAATAATTAATAATTAATCTTTAGAACAAAGGACACATTTCTCTTCTGCTTACGTATGAATAAAGTTATCGTAAATATCGTAGTTCTCATTGATTTTAAGGCTACTGAAATACATGTTTTCGGGTTCGAGTTAATTCATTATAATATATTAGTTCATTTATTAGTACATACAGCAGTTATAAGCCGTGACTGTTGAACAGACAACAAAGCATAATCGAGGATGATTATTATTATGCGGAAAATTATATTTAGTTATACCGATTCCCCCCCCCCCTCTTTGTTCCGATATTCCTGTTGGGTATTGTACCTATACCTGGAAATACCTAGTACCATACCTAGTACCTAGAAAATAGTTTTTGTATAGATCTATATTTTTTTTATATATTTGTTAATAAAACACACTGTTGCCACGTTTTTTCGAGGACGCTTTTAAATCAAGGAACTACGATAGCTATTCCATGAGTTTAATAATATATAATTATTTTATTTATCGGGTGTGTCTCAAAAAGACCGCGCTGTTTTACATAATATACCCTTCATTACTTCTAACTTACTGTTAATACAGTATGAACTGATGAATTGTTTACTATCGCCATCTAATTAAAATACGTACTTATCTCGCTTTCTTTCATTTACTTTAGGGAGAAGTAATATTAATAGAAGCTTCTTTTATAGTTCAATGAAGAAAGATGCAAGTATAATTCACCTATCGCCATATATGAAGATGGAAAATAAGGAATGACACTCTGGATGATGTTTAATAGAGGGCTTTTTTGCAATTTACAATATTCATATTCTCCGGGTACATCACTACATCGTATAATAAGTCTACATTGAATATATATTTTGAAAAGTAATTTTAAGATGCTTAGTTATACTTAACGCGAGAACATTCTATTGAATTTTTAACTTTGTTCCTTACTGATGACGTCAATTAGGAAACTGTTATGCAAAACATTAAAAACGCAAGTCTGTTACAAAAGATTATTTACACGATTGCCATGTAGAAAAATACTGCAATGCCTCCATTTTTACTCCTTCAATTAAATTAGAAGCAATCATTATGTATATAGTATACCCACCGAACATCTTTAAAAAACAAGAACCGCCTAGTGTGGCAATTCAGCGTGTATTTAAATGTTCTATTTTTGAAATATTTCCCTTCCAATGTTTGTTGAATTATTGCGAATGTGAGGGTAACAGAAGGTTTCAATTCAAATAACTTCCAGGTAGCGCTAGGAAGCGCAGGTGCAGGAGATCGCTACAGCTTACACTGGGATTACTTGTATACGACCCACCTACAAATAATACGAAAAATATGATCGATTTACGTCATAAAAAAGGAAATAGTATCAGTAAAGATGAGATGTGATTATGTCAGTAGACATTTTGTTTTTATTTCCCGCATCCAAATACACTTCACAACATTTTTCCTTAAACTCTTCACACTATATTTCTGAAGAATTCTTCTCAAGAAAGACAGAAAGACAGACCTATCACTCAAAAATTTAAGTACATTTTTTGTTATAATGCAGTCATTTTTAACAGAGCTAACTAAATTGTTGCCCGAAACTTTAACTTGATTAAATTAAATAAAATGCCTAACTCGAGTAAATTGCCTGCTGCATCATAGTAGTGTTCAAATGGAAAAATGTAAGGTTTCAGGCAAAAGTAGCATGAAACTTACATTTTGAATGTAAATTACACAACTCCACTAAGATATTTTCATAATTTTTAAGAATGGAAAAAATGAATTAAACTCGTTATTTACAACAAAATTAACAAAATTAAAACTCTTGTCATTTTTATCCTCTATGCAATTTACTCAATTAAACTATTCAGGAATATGTAGGCTTGTTTCTCATAAGTCATTTACCATTACCGTAAATCAATTTTCGAATTAGTCACGTAAAGGCCTGTAATGGGCCTGTACGAAATGACGTGAGAGATATGAAAAGTATTTCTCGAAGCCTCTCAGAAGTTATGAGGGGTACTCCTGTTTGGCCTTATCATATTTAAATAAAAACAATATTTTCTCTTTTGCCTTATTTATTAAAATGGGAATAAAAAGTTCAAAAAAGCATAATACAAGTTATATATAAAAAGCATATAATACAAATTTAAAAATAATTCAAAGCGCATAATGAAATGATTATTGGTATTTAAAGTTTAGAATACGACCAACAGATTGCGCAAAGTGGTAAGCATTGATTTCATTCCGTTGCAGAGTTGATTAAGACTTACTAAGTGTTGCATTACCCTTGCGTGCGAAGTCTTTGGCGTGGTGGGGCGGTTTGTAGAACATGGATTGAATTTTCAGAAACTGCGTTGTTTATGTTTTAAAATTTCAATAAAAGCATACGTCATGTTTGGATGGGGATGACTCAGTTCTCGGTGTTGTCATTTTGATTTCATAACTCGATGGGAAATATTGCGACTGTTTGATCAACCCATGTTGTTGTCAAATAATCAATAAACAGGCGGCCTTCTTAGTTGTCATCTGCTAACTCGTTGAGGGCCTTAATTCAGACATCATCCACTTGGTTTGATGGGACTAATGGCAGAGCCATGGATCGACGTATGAGACGATTGAACGCTTCGTCTTCACGATACCTGATAGTAAGGTCTGCAGATTGAACGTACCTCCAGAGAGCCTGACTATAATGAAATATGCATTCACGGATTCGAGCATCTGGGCACTAGTGCGGATCTCGAGAGCCGAGAACTATAAGTATGGGCATCTCACCGTGGAACGAAATCAGCACCCACATCTCAAAATCTACTGAAGGCAGGTCCGACGCAGGTCCTTCGATAAGGTCCGACGCGGCAGAGAAGAGGAAATAGGAGGCAGTCGAGTACCTGAAGAAACTTGACCTGGTAGATACGGTGGTATATATAGACGGCTCAGCTCAGAACGGAACAGAGAACAGCGGAGGAGGGGTCATTATCTACTGGGAAAAACACCAAAAATAAAAGCTTTTTAGTGTCCAACATACTGAAAGTGAGCTAATCTCTCGAGGATAAAAAAGTACTAGTTTAATTGCAGTGGATTCCATCCCATTGCAACATCGAAGGGAACGAAGAAGCGGATGAAGCAGCGAAGACAGGTACCTTCATGAATCAAAATGACATGCCTATCGAAGTCGATTCTGCCACACTGGGGACCAAAAGAAGAACAACAACTGAGAACCAAAACACGAAAATCCACTAAGACTGGTACAATGACACGGGTGTACGAAACCGAGGACAGAAGAGCTACATAGAAAAGACAGCGTCGTCATTCACCAGCTGAAAACACTAAAGAGTCTATCCCTGAAGAAGTTCCTATAGAAAATTTGGAAGGAGAACAGTCCCACGGACGAAGATGTCGAAGATGATGCCGAGCATCTCCTCCTGAGATGCCCCCGCTGGGAAAGATACAGAAGAATCCTGCTCCCGGGTGCCAACAAGAAGTCCACTTTTTGCCCCCCCCCCATGAAAATCCATGAGTTTTTGAAAAAGATTGGTCGCAGACAGCGTCCAGCCAGCCACTAGGGTAGTCCAGAAGAAGAAGAAGCATCTTGGAAATAAGTAAAAATTGTACTGATCATCGTTTGTTTGAAATCAATAGAAATGACGGCGGGTTGATAAATATTTGTACGCTGTTTACGTTATATCTACTTCTAATGCTTATGCGACTGACTAATTATTACACTTATTATTATTCTTATATTGATTCTATCCATTTTAATCTGAAACTTGTCAATGCAGATATTTAACCTGGGAAAATATATTTTATTTTGTTATTCAATATTGCGATTTTAAGCATTTAATATTATTTATTCAATGTACAGTTGACATAGACATTTTAGACGTAATTATACTCTCAGTATTTTGAACAGGTCACAACCCATCTTTCCCTCTCTTTGATAGGTGTTCGCCGCACTGAGTTACCAATTTGGAGTAGTCCTAATCCCCCAATACTGCAATATTGTCCTTGTCATGCACACGGCCATGTATTGGGGCAGTCTTTTTGGTCAAATGCTCATCGCCCTTAGCCGATTCTTAGCAGTCTTCTTCCCCCGTCACTACAAACGTCATCTCACGCGCAGCCGACTCATCATTTTCTCTTGGATTCTCTTCTGCTATCTCATCCCTATCTGCATCACCCTCTTGGCCAGCTTTAGGATCTTCGGTGGTTTTCGACGACTCCCTGGATGGGGCATCTGTGCCTGGGATGTCAGCCAGGTTACGTGGAAGAGAACCATGGAGATCATCTATGTCTATCTCGTCTCGGTTGTCATCTTCGCTGTCTATCTGGGGATCTACATCAAGCTTCGGTTCTTTATGGCGGCTTCTAGAAATCAACAACAGAAGCCGAAGGGAGTGCTTATAATGTTTGTCAACTTTATGGCTTTTATCATCTGCCTCTTCCCTCCCACTATAGTGAACAGCTTGAGCAACTCGCTTTATGGTCGACAGCCTCTGGTTCTGCTTTGGTTCTTTGTCTTGGGATGGATGAGCAACTGGATAAATCCGGTGAGTTCACACATTTAGAGGATCTCCTGATGGATAATATTTTATCACAAACTGTCTTAATTGCTATAAACATTAAGACATTCATTCTTAGTATGTAGAATTATTATACATTAATTAATTATTATTCTAAGATACATAGTTATAACTATAGTAAATGTCAGATAAATTTGAATGTCTAAAGAAAATGCTCAGTCAGTGGTAAGCAAAATTTGTACGGAATAATGCAGATTTACATATTTAAAGCATGCATTAAATAATTAGCAGCTAATTAATTCTGTATGTAATCTTATTTTCATATTACGTAATCATTCCTGAATTGACTACTAAATAGGTTTGAGCCCTGGAGGATTTTAAAGCAATGAAACACCTTCACTTATTACTACTTCTATATTTTCTCCATACAGATTGTCTACGCGCTACTCAGCCAGGACATCAGAAACAGCTACCGACGAGTTTTGTGCTGTAAGAATGAAGTAGGACCATCTGATGATCCTGATTATCACGTCTCAGTGACTCACGCCCAGAATGTTTCGAATGAAAATAGCCACAACGCTGAGTTGTGAGCAGAACAGCTCTGATGTATTTCTACAAGTTATCGTTTCACTTATTCAAATGTTACTAGAAAGAGCTATTAAAGGGAATGTTTCCTATACATTACTATTTCATTTGAATTTATTTTGTCTCGTTTGTGTGTTACATGTTATATTCTATATAATGGTCATAGACTTTTATTGATTTTAATCTAAGCTCACTGTATGAAGCGCTAATATTATAATCAAAGTTTCGGCTTTGTTTTTGTGAATTGGTTGGTAAAGGTAATAAAAAATAGTAATAATTTCAGTTCAATTAAATTAAATTTAATATAGAAGTTAGCATGTGTAATAAAAAAGCATATTTATGTCATTTTTATAAAACCTTTTTCATCATGTAGTTGAGCTTTTATACTATATATCATCAAGAATCATAACATAAAATTATAACACCGTATAAATTAAGAAAAAGTAGGAAATTTAAACGTCAAACTTAACGCGATTTTGAGTTATTGATTTGTCAGTAGAATTCAGAAATGTATACTTTCTGAAAAAAGCCGTAGAATATCTACATACATTGAAATCTGTGAGTTATGTAGAATTACAGATTGCATTCAATACTTATTTATTTCAGTTATTAATAAAAGACAGAATACAGCTGTATATTATATGTAACTATTGTATGAAAAGATTCTGGTGGTGAAATTCATGTTTTATTCGAGATATGGATATAGATACATGATGACTTTAAGACCATTTTAAGTATTGCCAACCAAGAATACTAATTAAAATAATAATTTTATGTTGTATAAATAACAAGTGACTTCTACCTTATACATGCATTTAATATTATAGTCATAATTTAATCTTACTTGTACATCTACATGTCAATGTATATGCTAAGTTAGCAGACAGTAAATTAAGGTCAGGCGATGATACACATATGCTAATTGTAAATACTAAAGATTTTCTTTTATTTGTGTATTTTTTACATTAAACATTGTCGTGCTTCCTGATAAAAATATTTTACTCCATTTTGAATAAATGTTGTCACAAATATATAAATATTTGTAAACACCTTTAAATTTAAATAATAATTTATTGTTACTATGAAATGGTTATCATGAGAATTTCTCATAATCATGTAAACGTGTATTTTGTTTGTAATCTTCGAAAAACAATACATCATTCTTTTATGTATGCTGTTTTGGAGACAATATTAAAAACATATTATTCATTTTAAAATGTGAAAAATAGTTTTTATTAGAATCAAAACATGTATTTTTGTGTCTTTTTTGTTTATTTGTTGTTGTAAATTTACTTGAAATTGTGTTGTAAGCTTTTAGCAAAGTCTTTTTGTCGTTTAAGTTTAAAATCATATTTGTGATATATATATATATATACATGTATATTTGCCCTGCATTGACTTCATACTGTACGAATTTCTTTCTTTATAACAATTGAAGGATATACGGGTAAAAGGTTAATGCCATAAAGAAATAATGGTTTAAGCATTAAGAGTAATTATACATAGAGTTTTGACTCTTATTGATTTCATATGCATCGCTTTGTACAGTTTTTGTCAATATAAAATTGTTTTATTTGAATGAATTTGATGTAAATGGGTAGAATAGAAGTAGTGTCAAAAATTGGTATTAAATTAATTTCAAGAGTAAATATACCTATTCATAAAATTTTAACATACATAAGTTGTCTTTAATATAGAATTCATTGCCTGTGTATCTAAAACTGTTGTACTGCATAAACAATTTAATTGCTGTGAAGATGATATCTATAAATTACATAATTACCTAAATTATTGTAAGCATACGTTCTCAGTATATCAAATTATAATAATTCAAATTCAAATACGACTGTCTAAAATTACATTCTATATATATAGATAGACAAAACAAAATAACCCTTTAGAGAGATATCTGAAATTTTATTGAGCTAAAAGTTTCAGTTGATTGTGGGATGATTTATCTGCAGAAATAACTTGTCCTTTTAGCTATACTCCGGGGCGTTTTTCTTATAAGTGCTTACATGTTTGAAAAACATCCTTCTCTCTAGCATTTTATCGAATAAAAGTGAACTCAATGGTAATACGATTCGGACTTCTTAATGCTAGCGACGAAACTATACAAAGAGTTGACGATCGATTTATTATGCATTAGATCATGTCGAATATCAAACGGAAAGAATGATGGTGTAATTGCTTATCCTATACCACTTATGTATGCTGCATTAGAAAGACATAATTTTTCAGATTAATCTCGTATGGATACCTATTTTAAAAAAGATCACAAGTGCATTTGCCAAAAAATATTCAAATTTTATACTAACACTTATAATTCTCAGTTAGTAACTATCTTATTTCAATGTTACCCTATATCATATTCTCATAAAATGTAACATTTATAGAAATATTATGCATAAGTAAAGGTTTTGGCATGTATATATGGCAATCTGCAAGTCACATTTTTTAGACAAAAGCTTACAACAAAGATAATAAATAATAATGCCCATTTTCAAGTTCATTTAAAAATCGTAGTGAAATATAAGTTTTACGAACTACAATGAAGAAATTAAAATCAAAATCAATTATAAATATACATATTGTATATGTTAGTAACATAAAATGTAACATTTATAGAAATATTATGCATAAGTAAAGGTTTTGGCATGTATATATGGCAATCTGCAAGTCAC
>JAYRBW010029482.1:0-12238 GCA_036023295.1 Invenusta paracnida
ATAAATAACAGCATTTTCTATTGAAATAATCTATCCAGTTATACGATACAGAGTACAGTAGATAGTAAAATATATACGCATCCATAACAAGTAGAGCATATTGCGTGACATAAAACTATTATATAGAGATAACAAATATGAAAAATTCAAATTGAAAATTACAACATTTTATCTACATACATAATAGTATATAAAAACACACAACCTACATTTTATTTATCGTCTACATGATTATTCTGCTGACGAAGTTTTTGTGATCGTAGAGCTGGGCCACTCTGATTGTGAAACTTTGACTTCTGAGTGTATACTTGGATACCTTCCTCAGCGGGGGCAGGGGGTGAAGGCAGTGGTGTTCTTGTTGTATGCTGTTGAAGAGACGTTAATAGTATTTCTTTGTGTCGTTGAAATTCACAATCACTTTTACAATTTGATGATTCTTCTTCGGACTGCTTCAATTCTATTTCTCTCTCTTTGGCTTGTGTAGCCCTACCATATGTTTGGGATGCATACAGTAGTTTGGAATTTCTTCTAAAATCTTCTTTTTATAATATAAGATTATATTAGTCCTATTAAATTTGAATTATATAGTTCTAAATAAACATATTACCAAGCAGTTCTGAAGATGCTGGATACAATGCCAGCTATAAACAGAAGTAAAACATCATTGGGTTCGAATCGCCTATATCTAGATGAGAAGCTTGTGCAATTTATTATGTCTCAATTTATGACTTAATAAGTTCTCTGAGCAATAGCAAAATTTCTCTCACGTTTTCGATTTAGTCATTTTAAATCGGAAAATATATAGTTTTTGGTATCCTCCATATTTCTCCTTTTTGTCATCCGATTTAGTAAGTTTTTAAATTAATTTTGTGCACCGTCAACTTTGACATTTTTCTCTGCACAACATTTTGTGAGTCTCTCCAACAATCAGCTTTGTGGCTCCGTACGTTTCAATTTCAATACCAATCATTACTTTAATTAATACGAATCATAAATTGAAATTATTCAATCAATTGAGACATATAGGTAGGTACTTTAGAAGGTTTTTTGGAAATTCAATTTTACATAAATATAGTAGATCTATTGAACTGTTATCTTATTGAGTACATTACAAGGAATTCACTCACATTCAGTTATATAAAAAAATGTCAACCGCCACAGACAAGCTTAAACTTCACCAGTTACTGTATGTAATCCGGACTGTCAGTCTTCGTTTTTAAAGACATGTTTTCTAATTTATATATGTTGTAAAAGTTAACTAAATCCCCAAATAACTGTATATGAGAGACTCAAGCAGTCTGAGAAATAAGCTTAGGCAGACAATGTGACCGGTATCAGGGGGTTTGACATTTAGTAGAAAGTTGTTAACTATGTAGAATTCAACTATGTTATAGAACTGTTATCATGCTAAGTATACTTTTGAATGTTTAACTATATCTGTGGATGTAGGTTGTGTGCTAAGAGAGCTTTCGTTTTTTATATTATATTCTCAATATAATGTTGATTTTCTCAATCATTTGAGGTAACTTTTAATATCGAACGCAAGCTCTGAACGCCAGCTATATTGTGCCTTGCTTTATTTTTAATTTATTCATCCCATCAATTGGATTTCACTGTTTTTGTGGTCAAATTTTTATCTTACACTTCACCTATTACGCAACGATCAACTCTGTGTCTCACAATTGGATAGTATCGATCAACTTATAGCTACTACAGAATGGACAAAGCTAAGTAAGCAAAACCTATTACAGCATGTTAGAGCTGACAAATTACGCATACATTCATGTTCTTCACTTAACAATACTGAATCGATTACTTTACAATCGATTAAAAATTTACTCGACATAAAATAGCTGAATTATCTTCGGTTTTCGTAACTCGTATAGAAGCTATTGAGGCTGAAAATGAATCTCTTCGAGCAGAATTGATTCTTTTGAAAGAAAAATCTATCTCTACAGAGAAGTCTACTGATTCTACATCTACTACGAACTTCATGAAGTTATTATTTTTACAACAGTCACTGAAAATAGAACAACTGAAGGTAAAAAATTCGGCATATTATACGGTATTCCCGAAAATGATGAAACGCTAATCCAAGAAACGATTATCAAATGCGGTGCAGAGTTAGACGACTCGTCCCGAAAAGACTTGGTAAAACAGAAACATACAAAATTCGCCCTATCAAAGTAAAATTTAACAATGAAAAACAGAAGGTAAACGCAGTTAACAACTCCAAAGTTTTAAGAAATTATGAAAGCTCACTCACTGCGGCAGAAAACTCCTGCGAACACCAAAGAAGAAGCTGATGGAACGAAATCCAGGAAAATCAGTCAAATTGAACAAAAGTAAGCTTTTCCTTGATGACAAAGAAATGGACCTTTTTGACTTAAAAATCAGTTTTTTTGTTAAATGGGAAGCTAGCTACATATAGTTTAAATACACCTCGTTAACACAATTCTAGTTCCTCGGTCATTAAATTGAATCCTCCAAAACTGCCGTTCTATACATAACAAATCTACCATAGTTAATGAATTAATACAAGACTTTGAATGTGATAATGCTATTTTGACTGAAACTTGGCTTTGTGCAGATGGTTCCAATGGTACTACTGTCAGTGAACTTCTGCCCCTAACTTTTACATTGTTACTAAAAATCGTCTTAACTACCAGGGTGGAGGCATTTCTGTTCTTTATAAGAATTCCATTGGCATTAAGAAAAATTGAAAATAGTCAGCCTCCCTCTATTGAACTCTTGGAAGTTTAATTTCGATCACCCCGGACTGTCACTACTAAAATTGTCTGCATATTTCGTCCAAAATCTCATTCAATAACGAAATTTATTTCCGACTTTACTGTATTAATCACCAGCAAATCATCAATGAAGACTTCTTTACTTATCGCTGGTGACTTTAATATCCATGTGGATGATACCATTAATAATAATTCTTTCAATTTTCACCAAACTCTTCAACATCTCAAGTTGGTTCAGTATGTTCATCTTCCAACCCATAACTCCCATCACATTCTTGACCTTATTTGTTCCAACCATCTTATAAATATTATGAATACGTCTGTCGCACACTGCAATTTTTCGGATCACTATACTGTCCCATTTTCCAGTGCTGTCAATACTCCAACTAGGACAAAAAGGGCAAATGTTTTGTTTTCTCGACGATTAAAACAAGTAAATATTGCAAACTTTAACTCAGATATTACGACTACTATTTCCAATTTCCAATTCCCAACTACTGGACATTACTGCTAGTACTGATGATATGTCACAGGAATTTCACTCAATTTTGACTAAAACGCTAGACGATCACGCACCAATGCGTCCAAACAAATCTACACGTATCTCTAATCCCTGGATGACTCTAGAGATTATGAATTACCGTCGGTTACGTAAGCGTTTGGAAAAGAAAACTAATCGCACACAAACTCCAGTTGACCGTCTCGAACATCGTAACGCATGTCAAACTGTTTCAAAATTAATTGCCACAGCAAAAGCTAAGTATTATCACTCACTAATTACCCCCACTATCGGTCGTCCTAATTATAGAGTGCTCTCAAAAACTGTGAACGAACTGTTGTCTGGCCCATTAATGCCCTCAATTCCAGACATGGATGATCCAACTAACAGACTTGCAGATTATTTTTGGATATGTCAGATCAGGAGTATTTTAATTTTTCTGCCCAATGACTGCACAAAATATCTTGTTATACCCCTTGTTTTGTCTCAACTTGTTTTATGTAATAGTATTATAATAAATCTTCCTAAATTTGTTACGAAAACTACAATGTTTGCAAAACTCTCCTGCAAAACTTGTTGTCAGTAAACCTTGGCTTACTCCATCTGCTTCACTCTTTAAGCAATTACATTGACTTTCTTTTACAAAACGAATACAGTTTAAAATTTTGCTATTCACCCACCGTTCTATCAACAAAACTGCATTAATATATATTCAGCGGCTTATAAAAATCAATATCACTAGCGTTACTACTTGGCAATCGAGTATTATTACACTTACTCAAAAACTTCATAGAACTTAGCGTCATGGGTACCGTGCTTTTTCGGTCGCTGCCCCACAGTTATGGGATGCTCTCTCTCACCAGCTTAGTGACATCAAAGATTTTAGAAAATTTAAAGCAAATTCAAAACGTATTTCTTTTTGTAATTTTCTGTTTTATATTTATTTATTTGTTATTGGTTAAAAGTGTAAATTTCTTGTCTAAGCGCTGCTGACATTGACAGCAATTTGCGGCGGTATACAAAAATACAGTAATAATAAAAATTACTATTACTATTAAATGCTCAAAATTCTAGTAATACACTTCACTAATATTTACCTGAGAAAAAAGCACAATAAACTTAGTATGTTTTTGTTTGGTGCTTACTAAGTATGTTATGTTTTTGATTGGTGCTTACTAAGTATGCTATGTTTTTGATTGGTGCTTACTAAGTATGCTATGTTTTTGATTGGTGCTTACTAAGTATGCTATGTTTTTGTTTGGTGCTTACTAAGTTTTACTTTTGTGCTTATAAGTTTTCTATTTTTGGATTGGTACTTGCTAAATTTATGACTATGTTTTAATTCGGGCTTATTAAGATTAGTTGTTATATTATCAATTATTATTAGTGTTATATGAGATGTGTTGTATCGTTCCAACTGGATACTGGTCGGCCAACTGGTGCCTGAAAGGTTGCCAGATGAAAAGGTGAACAAGCATAACCTGAATCACCCAAAATCCATGAACCATGATGTAATATTTCAATACGATCCAATAGACGAGAGTTGGATAATATACGCGAATCGTGTGCTACCATACTACCGAGCGACAATATCTCGAATTTTGAATGAGGAATCCATTAAAATTTGTGCCTTAATGGAAAAATACGATTTCCGTTTGTGGTATATGTAATTCTGAATTCTCCCCATTCACCATTTGGTAAATCAATTTCGATATGTGTTCCATCGATCAGTCTGACAACACCAGGGAATCCAGCTAATCTAAAAAAAATATTTTCACTCTCATTTCTTCTTCTTTTGGATACATATTATAGATGGGAGCTAATGTTGCTATAGCACGCGTAACTCGATGTATAATACAACATACCGTTGTTTGGTGCACTCAAAATAAACCTCCCTCGGTTATTTGAAAGGAGCCTGTCGCAAAGAAACGTAAAGTTATAAGGCATTTGCAACTTCGGAAATACTGGATTATTGCGGTTCGTGTCATGCTCCAGGTGGATTTGAATCAAATTTAAATATGTACAATAAAAAGTAATTTGAGTGAACCAAACACGTCTTCTAAATTCAGATTCCTGAATTGTCCAACTGGATCTTCAACAATCGGTCATTCTCTTCTTTCATTTATTCTATTGCCTATCATAGAAAAATATAACAAAATTATTGTATTTGCTCATTTTCATATACGCATGAATAGTTTTTTCATGGTTTAAAGTTATTCTATGTTGGTGCTAATGCAATTTATAAACCATCGAGTTATTTTACATTGGTGCATACGGTGGTTAGTGTACTATATTTTAGTAAGTGGTTTTGTAAATTTATTTTGGTTTCTAAGCATATATTAAGAACGTCTTTCAAAAGAAAAATCATTCACGATTCCAATGTTGCCCTATAAGAAGCGTTCATTCCAAAAGTCGGAATCATTCAGTGTTAACATTGAAATTAAGTAGGTCACTTATCTGATCTCCGACACGCCTCTGCCCTACAAAATAAATTTGAATTTACATATACATCAATGAAATGGCTAGTTTAAGTTTTAAAGAAAATAATTTGCATGAATAATATTTTCTTTCGTTTATGTAATGTATTTATCTATTCATTAAAATTTTTTAGTCTACAATATCGATTCGTTTTAAAATATGTCTTTTGTTTTGATGCTCCAATTCCAAAACTGTAATGATTCCAGATAAAAGGAGCGTCTCAAATGAATCCACTTTTGGTAAATGTTCAAAGTTTAATTAATTTAAATTTAATGCTTACTAGCTTGACTGCTTTTTACTCATGTATGAATTCGGAAATCCTACTTTGGAATGTTGCTAGCCGAGTATAGTAATCTAAGATGCCTAATGCAATAAATCATTAATTAGATTGTTCGATAACTAAACTGATGATTCTTATTAAAGAAACGGTTGGCATCAAAATTCCAACTTTCATAATTGGTTTAGTCTAGTGGTTGTCAAAACAACTATTCAGTGTGGTAATAAGTTTTATTTTTTTAGAATATATGCATTATACACAAATATAAATAATTTTATACTATAACTTTAAGCTGATAGATAACTAGTTTAAAAATCAATATCTTTTTATAGCTAAATGTTAATGATTAAACATACAATCCGGTAAAGTACATTTAAAAATGAATCCAATTACAGCGAGTTTATATTTAGATACATTAATGGAATTACAAGCTTGTTTTATTTATACTTTCTCAGAGTAAGCTTGAAATATTGTATCCCTACTGTATATCGAATTATGTGTATAAAGTTGTTCAGGCAAAGCAATGAATTAAACCATACGAGTAGTTTTATTTAATTGAAATCATAAAATATATACTATTGTAGGAAGAGTTATAGTATCTACGTAAATAGTTCAAAGATCTATACTCTGGCGTTGTTGCATATTTAGCATTTAAAATGTCGGCAATATTTTTATCGTCTGTTGTTAATACTGTTTTAGAATACTAGGACTGCATTAACAAATTTTCAACATAATTTGACTCAAATTGCGATGAAATATTTTTTTTTACAATGTCCACAACTATGTTGTCATATTTAATTAAATAATTTTGCCAATCGTCGTTTACACCCAAATACTAGACGCTTTTAGCTCTTTATAAAGCTTATCAGTGACATGCAAGTTTCGATCCGGGGTCCTCACGCTAACTTTGCAAATACTATAACCGCTTGACCACTGGAGCTCAGTCGATTGTCAAGAAAGACTTTATAGCCATTTCGGCCAGTCCATATCACACGAGCTGTACTCAGGTAGTCTGTGTCATAAAAGGGGATGTTGCTGTGGCAAAACACCACTCGTTTTTATTTTAATTATAAGAAATAGGTTTAAAAATAGATAATATTCTGCTCTTATAGTCACTACAGCAATATTTCGAGGATAATAGATGTTAATAATTTGTAGCAATACAGAATATAAATTTGACTGTTTTATATTATTAGATATAAATGTATATTTTTTCAAATTATATGGTGTTGAACAATATTATTTCAGTATGCTAATTTATTATATCCATTATTATAAATTTTAGTAAAAGTTTACAAAAGTTAAATAACAAATTTAGAAATCTATTTATATTCAGATAAATTTTATTGACATAAATGAAGAATTTGTTGATGAGGCAAACATAATTTCTGATCTCACCGGGTTTATTAGGTTATTGAAATATTTTCTATAAGCTTAATAGTTTTTTCCATTTCTAAAATAACATTAAATTCGATATTTTTTATGGAATACAAGACCAGGAAAAGTATCATTATTATTTAAGTTTATTTGATCGATTAGTATATATGGTTCAAGTTAGATACATGCAAAAATTCCGTGCGCCATTCTACAAAAACTTGTTAACTAAATTAATAAAGAAATACAACGCATATTAATGTTGAAAAGTATATACCTATTTACTGCCACCTAGTTATATGCTCACATATAGTTAATAACTTTATTAAAGTAGAATAGTTATTAATTTCTTAACATGTTAGTGTATATATGTATATCAGAAGTAGACAGAAATATATTCAGAAAGATAGCGCATCCTTATTTTTCCTAAATAGAACACTTAAATAATTCAGTGGAGGTAGAGTAAATTAAATGAGAATCGAAATTTAATCAGTTCTAAAAATAAAAAACACGTCCGGCCATTTCATGGTTTGCATATGAGAACGATGAGAAAACATGTTTTTCAAATAAAAAGAACGCAATTAAAAAGATTCACCAATAAAAATGGGACATAGACTGTTATGAAAGTTTAAAGAGGTTGTGTAGATGGGCTTAAATAAAATTTGAGAACAAAAGATTTTTTGATATGGCCAAACCTTACATTTCTTAAGTATGTAGATAAAAATAGAAAAACAACAACGGTTAATTTGACAGAAATGGCGGCATATCTTTTCCATTATATGTTTTAATGTTAAATATTATAGCAAACTAAGTTTTTACATACATTTAGTTAGGTTGGAGAAGCTATGATTTAACTATGAAGCGTTAATGATTTAACGAAAATCATGTTATACAAAAGAATAATAATTGAATAATTGAATACTTACTACTTCTAGTCTATTATTAATCCAATTTAAAAATTCTATTTTAATTAATAGTTTTTTTAAATTAAATAAGTTGATGTGAAACCTTTAACACCATAATAAATAACACTATGTGGAAAATTAATTGCACAAACTTGTTTTCTATTTTATATCTAAAAGCAGTAGATATTAACTTAATCGAAACAACCAAACTTCATGTCGTAAGCAGTCATTTCATTGATCAGTAGGATTTTCATTCGGTGAAAACGAATATAAATGAAAGCAATCCATCCAAAGACTTTTATGGGGGTAAATTTGAAAAATATGGTAAGTGAAGGTGTATTGCTCCATAGTATTTTGGGTGAACTGTGTCTTAAATTTTTTGACAGAACTAGACAAGTTACAAGTTTAAATATGTTCGATCTTTTTTTTGGAGGGTTGGGGGGTTAGCAAACTGCAGTCCTCCCCCAAGGTCCGCTGCAATACGCCGATGAGTAAGTTCATTCACACTTAGGTTCAATTAAAGTCTTTGGATGCATACCACAGGCTACGTTATGAATTGATCATTTGAAACGCGTTTGCACGCTCTCCTCTAAAGGCATGAACAGTTGAGATAATCTTAGTAAGATTGTGTAATTATTTATTTTGAGACAAGATAAAAACGGTTTTGTTTTATCTATTTATTTGTTTGTTTAGATCTCGTTGTCAGCTTTAAACTAGAAATCATTTAATACAGTGAAGAGTCTTCATCAGGATAGATTCGTAATATTTTAATCACTTTAAAACACAATATTGGCGTCCCCTAAACTAAATAATACTTTAAAGTCATGTGACTGCACCCCTTTTTTACCAAAAATAAGTGGATTTTCTTCTTCTTGTTATTCACCGATGAAGAGCCAAAATATATTTTGACATTGTTTTTAATAATTTGCCTTTTTATTGTTTTACAATTGATATTTCGGGCTTGTGATTTTTATTTTTATTTGGTTTTACAATAAAGAAAAGAATAATTAAAAGAAAGATTTTAAGTAAAGACTGGCCAGTTATGATTAACTGTATCAGTTGAAATTGCGCGTGTCTTTATTATTTGATATTAATTATTAGAAAGATCATATTCGATTTGACTTCTCATTGTAATAATAACTATATTCAACTATAAGATGGCTGCATACATCATTAATTGATATTACATAAATGTACAAATGTTTCACATCCCCCCACCTCCCACCCTCGGTTCAAATAAGCCTAAATATTTATTTTAGAATAGGTGTCACAAATGAACTACCTATTTTATGAATTATACAATTAAATAGTACAGTCGGTTGAGGGAAAACTTCATATTATACAATACAAAAACCGAGTTTAAAAATGTTTAACCGCTTGCTCATATGATAGTACCATATAGCTTAGTGTAAGCGTCTCATATTAGCACTATTTGTATTGATTATCCAGATTGCAGCGTTTCTGTACACCTTGTTTGCTATGTTTATTTATCTAGTTGCGTAATTGTATTGATGTACGTCTGATTATTGTTCTACTCTCCTGGTCTATTTATGTTTCGTAGGTATCTGCTGTTTAGAATTTAGTGTCTAATAAATTCAATAATAATAAATAAATTAATCAATAAATAATCTAGTATAATTTAGGATTATACTCAATAGAAAGAAATATTCGTCAAGTGAAAACTTGACAAAATCATATTTCAGTAGTTCCTATAAAAATGACATATGTAAAATACTTAATACTATGGCGATATTTTTGCTATTAGCTAATTTAACAATCGTTCACTTTCGTATGTTATTAAATTGACGGATACAAAATGCATGTATCATACATAAATATTACAAAACTCTTTTTAGCAGGAATAAACATTAGCACATACGATATATAAAACAAATCGATGAAAATATCAATAACACTGTAACTCTATATTTCATACAAAATAAGGTAAGTTAAATATTTACTTTATTAAATGAACACTTGTAATATATTCTACTTACAAGTAATACATACATATATATTCCTATAATTATAAAATAGTCATAGACATCAATTGTTTTACATGTTGAATTTGAGTCATTAATTTAAATTCATCAATTCTAACTTAATTTATTAATTAATAATGTTTCATTTTTTTAACATGCTTTTCACAGATGTAACAATAATTTTTGTCGATTACTGAAACATAGAATCAGCATAAAGTAAATCATGGGTATAATTAATGAATTATAATGAATTGCACATGTATTCCACTGCATTCGGTATACTAATTGTGTGTATTAATTGCGTTGCTCCACATATTTATTTAAATTTTGCTCACTCACTTATTTATTCCATCTAAGCCTATATTTAACCGTTATTTTCATGATTATGCCTTCTTGCTGAAAAATAAATGCTTTACCATGTTTTTCAATTAATACATTTAAAAAAATTATATTCACATAGGCTGGCTTACGAAGAGTCTAAAAGATGGACCAATTATTAGAAAAAAATATTGCAATAATATTATACATTCAATATATGTATATTGATTACATACAATATTAATACATACATATATTATTATTACATACAATACAACCTCAATTACAGATAAATTTATGTACAATTTTCTTTTAAAAGACACATATTAATAATATGTATAAGTTATTTCCATGATTATGCCTTCTTCTGAAAAATAAATGTTTACTATGTTTTTCCATTAATAAATTTTCGAAAATTATATTCACATAGGCTGGCTTACGAAAGAGCCTGATATATGGACAATTTATTCGAGAATTATATGCAATGAATATTATAATATGTTTAATATAATCATAAAACCTCAATTAAAGATACATTTTCCTTTAAGAAACACATTAAAAATATACATTAGTTATATAAATTGATGTACTATTATTTTGTTCAATAAAGATATTTAGTTCCAAAATATTATTTTTCGGAACTTTGCTGTGTAATAGAGTGAACTCATGCACACAAACAAGATATACATTGCGCTAATTTACCAATTTACTAATTTACGCACACAATTTTAATGTTTGCAAATATAACTTTTTGATGTAGTACTATAGCAGTATTACGTAATAGTACATTTTATAATAAATTGAGGAATGTGTAGAATTATATTTCAATTCATAATACTAATAGCTATTAAAGCCAATATTTAATATATTTAATAATAACAGATATTTCAAGAAATAGAGCGGTATAGATAATCGCATTAAAATTTTAATATGAATACTTTATTTAAAATGGAAGTTTGCGCTAAAAGTTCAAACACATATATTTTTTTAAATATTAATATCCGGTATACAATTTATTAATAAATTTAGCTGTAAATGGAATTTTCTTCTCCAACCAAAGTTTTATAAAGCATGTCACGGTACTATTGATTTAGATCTCTATGGTTTTAATAAAAAGTTTTTGCGAATTTATCGTCTCGCTAGGTGAAAATATGAGCTAAAGAGATGTAGTTAGACGTTTCGCATTTAATATTTATAATCAGTAAAAACGGTAAAAACAAGCACAAATTATAGACTATACACAGGAAAGAATAATACTCATATTACATAACAACTTTAATTACAATTCTGCACTGAAACAGTTAGGTAAAACAAGTATACAGGTAGGTTCATAGATTCAACGACATAGATTTTATGAAAATTATAATGATCACAAACACATACAGCAATGAAACAAGAGTCGAAACAAGAGTATCAAGAGTACATTAAATATCAAAGGGATCTATACTTGTAGTCCAGGTTTCTGAATACAAAGATGCATTCTTCGAAATGTCCGATCATTGATCGATTGTAATAAGCCCTGTGGAAATTGTAAGAACTCTTGCCGAATGACAGCTTTCAGTTGATCGACAGAATCGACTTTTTGTGCCACAATTTTTTGTTTAAGTATATCCCAGAGAGCATTGTCCCATGATGATAAGTTAGGGCTTCTTGAC
>JAYRBW010029493.1:0-12238 GCA_036023295.1 Invenusta paracnida
TCATCGATTTTTAAAAGTCTAGGATTTCCTAGGTAGGAACTCGTAGGTAAGACTTTTATAGCTACCAAATGGTAGGAACTTCTCTCAAACTACGAGTTCCTACCTAGGAATTTCTTTTATAACTACGGGCCATAGATCACTTTAATTAAATGACCAATTATCTGGAACATTAGGTACTTAAAAAGAAATCTAAACCCCATCTCTTTATTAACTCCAAATATATATCGGTCTAAGATACTAAAATCATTCTTTAGTATATTTATTCTAGGCTGTCCAGGCTACTACAGGAAGAACAAGCACTGCTGTACATCACAAATGGTGTCGTGTGAGCGCTCGTGTAGAGGATAATTTAAAGCCGCTAAAAAAAGCTTAGTTGACAGTTATATGCTACGTTTTACAGGATCAGGGAGACAACTTTTATCACAGTTTGGTTCACATATAATTCGATGAGAACGAGAAATAGTTTAATTAATAAGTTGGGCATCAACTTGATTGATTGAATCAACGTAGAGGGGAGATCCGTAGCTGATTATAGATTGAAATAGGGAGTTGTGCAATTTAATGAGGTCGGATTTCTTGACAAGAGGTTTGATAATACGGATCAGTGAACCCATAGATTCATATTGAATGCACACACATAGGGAAAGCGTGGTACACATTCCAAATGTAATTTTACATTAACAAGGCAGATAAGATATAATATTATTGAAAGCTAAATATGACAACCCATCGAAACAAAATTACATCTTGAAACTGATATGATCTAAAAACGCGTTCGTTTCCATAAATAAATGTTTAGCTGAATATTGGTATTTCGATAATATATATTTAATTCAATATATCAATATGTTTTATTCATTTTATGTTTTTACTTTTTAATTTAAATTTTTCCTTAAGAGATTTATTAGCTTGTAAATTGCATTTTATATTATCTTTGTTAGGTAATCCCGTTTTTGCATTTTGCGCGTCTTATGCGTATATATATATGTATACAGCGCGACCAAAAAGTTACGCGCATTTTAATTTTCTCTAACATGATTATCTAATTATCAATGTCTTTATTTGAAACGTAATGCTTTAAAATTTAACTATCTTTGATTTAGATATAAATTTTTTAGACAGTGTCACTCACCAGTTAAATAAATTACAAATTATGTTTAATTTTAAGCTTGATAGACAACAACAAAATTGTGCATATAAGTTTTATTATTAATGTCATCAAAATTATTCTGAAGAAAGCCGATATATCTAAGTGGAGAAATTCACAAAGTTCAAGAAAAGAATATTAAACAATTAATAACAATTTTTAAATTGACAGGCTCTGTAAATTAGCTTCAAAAAGTGGCCAACCAAACACAACAGCTTAGTTGATGAAAAGGGGGATGCTTCAGTCCAATGTCTAAATTGAAGTCATACTGTCGCCTAGCTTCATAGTTAAGCATAAGCCGATAAAGTGTATTAAATCTACTGCATAAAAGAACATGCATGATTATATCCCTCGTTGTCTTCAAGAGCTACATGAAGATGATCTGAACAGAAGATTAGAGTTTACTGAAACCTTTCTCCAGATGGTTAACAATGACCCAACAATTCTTGATTGGATTTGGTGGAGTGACTATTTTTATGGTGACGTAAACATTGCCAATTACATTACACATAATACACAGTATAAGAAACAATATTATAGTATATTATGTAATACGTTGCTCTTTCACAGTTTGCTAATTAATTTTTTCCACAACGCTCGATTTGTTGCTGTAGTGATGGCATTGCCAGGTGTAACACCGATGAAACCCAGGTCCTCTTCAAGTTGGTCCAAGTATATTAGTCGTAGGCGTCCTCCGTGTCTAAACGGTTTATGTAGGTTCTAGTATCATTCCAGCTGAGGCAAATTTGAGCTAAGTGGTCACATTATCGTCATAACTCTGTTTATTGGTCTAGTGAAAATCCACTTATAGTGCAGGAGAAAGAAGTTAACCTTCCTGGTTATTATACAGGGACTGCCATTTCAAGGTATCATTAGACCCTTTTCTTCGATGGTACGGTTAATGGTTCATGGAAGACATATAAACCAGCTACAAAATCAATTGAATCCACTATAGTAAGGAATCAAGTTAACTTTTATTCTCAACAGGATGGTGTTCCGTCTTACTATTCTAAAGAAGTTTGGTTGATAGTTCGTTGCGGCGCAATCGATTGGTCAGCAAGATCGCTTGATTTGTCTTTTCCTGACATTTTTATTTAGGGATCAATAAAGAACCCGTTTATTTTCAACGACCTTAAAATCTGATTCAACTTCGTGAAGTAATCGAACAACATTGATTACCAGCATAGATGTTGCATTATAAGAAAAAGTATGCCGAACCTCAAGAAATAGAATGTGGCAATGCAATGGAGCTAATTTTGGTAATATTAAATAATTAATTTTTTTAATAAAAATATTATATAAGTACCTTATAATTTTTGGAATAACTAGATCATTTTATTTTTATGCTATTATATTTGTCATAATTTTTTGCTATTTAATATACTATATTGCATGTTTGTTTTATTTTTATAACATATAATTTTATTTTAAAAAATTCGGCGAAACTTTTTGTAACTCTGTGTGTTATTAGCATTATTATATTTTGTTTTTCAAATAATTCTTTTATGCGCAATACAAATAGTGATATTTGAATGGTTGTCAATTTTGTTGTGTTAAGTTGTTTCTATTAGTTAATAGAGTTATTCAATTTGAAATCGGGCGATTATTTTTTTTCATTGGTTAGTAAATGAATGCAGTAAAGTAACCAAATATTCATGTAATAAGGTTAATATGTATACCGATGTTACCGATTTTACAATATCTAACCTGAATGTTATTATTAAGTCTGTGTTAAGTTAATATTTCTACAAGAAAAAAATTACATTTAATGATTATATATTCTCTTAATTCTCAACGTAGATCAACTTGAAACTTTATTTTACGAAAATATTTTAAATATCTCCATGAAGTATAATTGATGTATGTTTTTTAGGTATGTCCTCCTAAACATACTGGGATCTGTTCACTATAATTAGCATAAGTAAGAATGGATGTAATTTCCACTTCATTAACTTATTTTATTGAGAACTGAGAAACATCAATTTAAATCAAAATCACATTCCACATTATTTGTGCACATATTATCAGATTATAAAATATTCTTATAATTTTTGTATTTCGTAATTATAATATCATTTAATGCGAATGAGAATACACCTAAAAGCCGCCAATTATTCGTATTTAAACGCATGTATTATATGTATTGTACTCGTATAAAATATGTTACATATATATACGTCATACATTTCATAAAAATAACATGTGCTCTGACTATATAATATAAATAAGCAATATGGATTTCTGTATACATTTATAAATGCTATATTTTATGCTTCTGTATTCGGAATGATTTAGGCATTTAGATTTTAACAATGATCTTCTCCTATAGAGGATTAATTCCAGGAATTAACGATTACCATTCTTACCATTCGCATAATCAATAATACCGAAATATTGTACTATACATACTTAACGATATACCTAACAGGCTTCATATGTAGAGTTTACCAACCTATTTGCTTCCAAAAGTAATAGCTGACAACGCTTCTGTATCTGCTTTATTTTCCAAAACTTAGACTTATGGAAGATCTGGAAAATCTGCGGAATAGTTTCGCCTGTCTCCATCAAAAGTGCTCTAAAATCGAGGAAAGTCGACAACGACTCACTGGTTTATCTCAAAGATGTTTTGCTCTACAGACCCAAATGGTGAGCATCCAGCAAAATTTCAATAAGGAACTGGAGTCTTTAGCTCGATCCGAAAATCAGATCAAAGAAGAGATTCAACAGCTCAAAACTTCAATTGATCACATCAATATTGGTTCTGCATCTTCTTTACCGCAACCATTAACAAGACAACGATGTTTGTGGAATGTTGGTTATTTCAGATATATATGGACTGTATATTTTAAATAGAAAACCTAGCTTACCAGGTTGATGGTACTTGTTTTTATCTCACTCCTAATGAATATCGAATACAGCTAGGCTTGGATATTGGCAAAAATATTAAAAATTTTGTTCGTCCAGTTAAAGGAATATTTCACAATAATTTAATATTGCCTTTTAATAAAACGATGGAGCTTTCGTTGATTAACGGTAGGGGAGGAAGAGATTTAATAATCGAAACTGGATTAAAAATCAAACTAAAACTGCAGACGAACTTTATAGAGGTGACACTATTATTTTACGCACAGTATTGATTGGAAATGGAACTTACGAATCAGACTTTCTCATCAACGATTGGATTCTGATCGGAATTCGACAGGTGGATTAGCCAAAAGTGTTCAACATTCTTGTTCAAATGTATTCACTCGACGTATAAATGTTTTATTTTGAACAATCGCTTATATTTCACTACTGAATTTGACAAATCTATGCAGACATAATCGTGCAATACCTAGAATTATTTCAACTCTGTATTTTTAAATTACATTCGTAAAACAGGCACTATATACCATAACAATATTCATATTTGTATTATATGAAACACGTTTGCATTATGTTTGTATTAAAATTAACCATTGACGCAAGTTTTATAGCAATTCTCTTTCTCGCTACCAAGTTACCATGTTGACTTTTCAAACTTAATATACGCATTTAAATTATTCATTTTTGACTGAAAGTCACACTCACTATACCTTTGAAAATTGGAAACAAAATAATGCATTCAAGCTATAAAGATTTACTTTCGTAATTTAAAACTGTGCATTAAAGTACAATGTTTAGAAAACAAATAACAAATTTCAGTTTCATCATATAAATGATAATATTTTTTAAATCGGATTAACATATTTAATAATCCATTAAAGGGTATATACTAACTAACTAAATGAAACAATTGATTATTTAGTTGTCTAATCGAATAGAATTAAATTGAAGTAAAAAAAAACATATTTTGAACATTTTGAATATCTGCGTTGCATAGTAACTGGAACATTGCATTGTTGAGGGACCACTGCATCCTTACCAGCGATTTTTATGACATTAAATTATTTTGGAGATACCTGGCAATGGAACTAACATGAACGTGTGGCTTGTTTGGCAGCCTCCTTTGAAGTTGTTCGTTTATATTCACAAAAGTAATAAAAGGTTCTTCTCTGGCAATAAGTAGAATGGCATCGACCATTTCTTGATCGACAACGACGTGTCCACGTCCTCCTTGGGGCATTCTTTCTACTCTTGCCTCTGCTAACCATACTCGTATGATACTCCTGATGATATTTAGATTATCCCCTAACTGAACAAAATCTTCGCGATTTTCATAGTAAGTAACAATTCTTTGTCGATCTTGATTGTTGACTTGGAGACGACACACTTTGGATATGTGCCGCATTAGTCATCGGATTTTCTTACAGTGAAACTTATTTCAAGCATTACTTTATATATACAGCAAGATTATTACATAATTTGTTTAGTAGGTAATACATTGTGTTAAGTTGTACCTATCTAAGCTTAACTTAATTTGTACACAGAAAAATGTATATTTTAATTTAAAACTACAAATTGGTAAATATAACTAGGTATAGTATGTAGATTGCATCATATTATGTCACAGCTGCGGAAGATATGGTTTGAATATATTTGATTTGTACGATCAGAATGCTTACTTTGTTAATTTGATTTTAAAGTTCCGTAAATATGTTATTTAAATTGTGAATTCCAGTAACTTGAATGCTCATGCTGGTAACGAAAAAAAAAATCATTAAAGAAATGATACAATCCAGTAATTCAAAATTCATCTTTATAATAGCCGCTTTTGTATTGACCAAAACAAATATACATTGATTATGTACATTAATTATTAATATGTTTAGAATATTACATACTAATATTTTAAAATTACCCGAGTTATTACTATTTTTCCCTTATTTATTAATAACATTATCACGTTATTTATGTTTCCTTATATCAATTTTCTCGTTGACCGTATTTTGTCGTGTTGTAGTTATTCTCAATATCCCTTGTTATTACATATAACAACATCACTAACTTTATTCTTTCATTTAAATTGCCTTGTGTTTATTCTCCTAAACACTAAATTAATTAAGTAGTAGGCAGGCATGTTTCTCAATCACCCCTTCCTCTCCCTTGCCCTTCCCCATCGACCAATCACAATCGAGGAGCACTGTGTTCAATGAAGCTCATTCTGTTTTCTACACATACGCTCAATACTTCCTCATTAGACAACCCTCCCAATTTATTATGAGTAGTATGTTGAAATTGGTATTATTATTGTAAACCTATATAAATAATTCTGCAAATCTAAATTAAAGCTTACATTTGATAATAATTTATCAAACCTTTTATATATCTAGCCATAATTTTTATGAGGAATGCATAATTATTCCTTTTATTTAATTTATTGAGGTGTTGTTTTAATTGTAATTTTAAAATATTGATTATCTCATTTGACAAGTATGTGTTTCAATATGAAAAGTTTTTGTTTTCCTGCACGCATGGTTACATTCTACCGTGATTTTAATTATTCTACCGTTTAATATACATATATTATTACGGTATACATTATATTTATATATACATATAATTCGTATGCATAAAAACGAAGCGAAAGCTTCAACTGTTAGTCAAAGTTTTGTATTTTCGAAGTCATTAAATTTTGTGCTTCTTTTGATTTCACAATAGCGATCTTTGTTGAATTTTCATCCCGTATATTTACAATATGAGAGCATATATATGCATGCTACTCGTATTATGAATAGAAAAGTATATAAGGAACGATCAAGGGTATGTATTATATATATAATCATACCTAGGTATTTATTTTATCTATTAGGTATACCTATCATATTATTGCTGTATCTATATGTTATAAATATAATGTAAAGAAAAAGTGTATAAGAAACGAATCATATAATACTTATATATAATTATAACTATTATCTACTGTTATAAGTATAGATATATAAGTAAATCCCCACTTACACGAACATTCTGGATGCTCGTGTTAGTCAGACAGCATCTGAAAGACGAGGTTGTAGACTATCAAATCTTCGGAAGATGGTAACTACTCAGATTTTTGGCTGATCCAGGGTTTCAGGAGGGTGTAACCTATGAGTATAGAAGTGCACTAATCAACAGTTTCTCAAACAATTTTGTAAACTGTCTACCATCAACAAAGAGATTAAAGAACAAAGAGAATACTTGAATAATGTGGCCGTCAATATTTCAAGCTCAAACATTAATAAGCTCTTATCTATATTTTTAAATAAGTTAAATATTATCAGATAGAATAAGTATATACCAATATATATCTAGATTTCTATATGCAATGCTTATTATTTTATAGATTAAACATTTGTCTGAATAATATATATCCCTTAATTTAAAAAACTAAGAAGTTTTCAAATTGTTGTATACATTATAAAATATTCCAACTAATAGCTATATAATTTATAAAATAGTTTAATAATTGTATTGTATAGGTATATATTACATATATAGCTATGCATAAAATACCTCATATGTTTTGTCAAAAAGTTATATGAAACATTATTATTCTATAATTGTACATATTTCAGGAAAAGGCATCTTAGTACAACCACTTCTGATATCCAACAGTCATTGGCATTATATTGACTATTGAAATAAATAAGCCCTCGATTACGGCAATTTGGAGATGAATACAGAAATAAAAAAGCATTTTCCTCAATTAATGTGCAAGCCACATGTAGTGCTAACTACCAGTATACTAGTTTTTATGCATAAACCCAGGATCAGTGCATGATCAAAAAATTTTTCAGAAATTCAAATATTTATAACCTTCTGCATACTCAAGAAGACTGTTTTCTGGTAGATGATGAGGGCTATTCACTAACTCCCTTCCTCATACCATATAAAGATCCTAATATATTTCTAATATATACAATACTTGTTTGTAGATGCTTTGTTTCATCAGTTTCAAATTCTTCTAACATTTGTGATTTTTTGACATGGTATTATAGCTTGAAAAGAGTTTTTTTAACATATGTTTTCTTTATCACTGTGCAGCTAATTTATTATTTAAAGATGAGGTTGCTTGGGTATTGTCTATAGTTGAGGCTGATGTTGATGGAGATGTAGTCACTGCCCCTAGAATAATAGAAAAGGATGAGTTAGAAATAATTTTAAATATATTTGCTAATTGTTTAAAGAATATTTTCTATTTACGGTTCAATTGAAGTCAGTTTTCTGTTTAATTTTTTATCCATGTTTAAAAATATTTTAAATAGATTTTTAAGTTATATCTTTCCCCAAAAATTATTCTAAACTCCTAATTGATTGAACTGATAACCTTGATTTCTGGAAGTTGACTCTTTGAAAGAAGTATATACAGTATGTAATTTCAGTGTATTGTAATTTTGTATTTACTTTCTTGTAGAGCCATATACTCTGTGCATTCAATTACTGATTGCTCACATTCATTGTTCACATAATTTAAAGTAATTTTCGTCTTAAAGCTGGATAGTTTTATTTTATTAGAGTATTTATGTGCTATAGTAAAGAACTCAGTCGTCAACGCAACAGCCGGTTGCGTTTGTAATTACTGTAGCATATGTCACGACGAAAATATAAATTATCGAATGATTTAAACGAAACAAACTTTTACTGAAAATGTTAATAAAAGGTGATATCAATGAAAGCGCATTTTATTAAATTAATTTTTCTACAAAAAATAAGTTTTCACTAAATTTATAGAAGTTAATTCTGAAAATTGAAGTTTTCGCTGTGTAGCTGTAGTGAAAAGTTATGGCAGACATTTGGTTTAGCACCGCAGGATGATTAAAGCAAGTAAAATAAGGGACAGGGATTATAATTTTAAAATGATATATAGTAAAATTAATAAATTAATAATATTATGATGAACAAAATAAAGGCTATCAATTTATAGAAGCTTAATAGCTAATGAGTTTTATTAATTTATTCCTATTATTAATAATGATATTATTTAAATAATTCATTTGTTTATAATCATGCCATTGGACTAAATAATGACATGGTTATATGTGAAAACAGGTTATATGTTTTAAAGCTTCTCTAAATAACAATAAAGCTGACATATATATTGGACACATATATTTGGAGTAATAAGCATCCCATGGTGCTAAAGTGAATGTGAGCTGCAGTTTTTGTAATTTAAAGGGGTACTTTCCTGGGAAAAATCAAGAAAGAATAGACAGTGTTTCATGGCCTATATTAAGAGCAGTGTTTAAAAAAAATTTAACTGAGTTTTGTTAAATGCATTTTAATTTTAAAACATCTAAATCACATGCTCTCTCCCCTACAGTCTTTACAAGTTTCAAAGGCTCACTAACCAATGGTGAGGCTGCTGTAGCAAGGTTAACTCTCTTCTCTCTAGACGACTACTCTACCCAAGGCTTTACGAGACCTCTACCTGGCCACACCTACGCTGCGACCTACCTTCTTTCCTACCTGAAACATATACAGAGCAAAGATATCGAGCAATATTTGCGCATTTGATTGGACTGGCAATCAGGCGATTAAAGTTGCGGAGATGTCTGGATTGGGCCGTTATTAATGGGTATCTACATGGGCCAACACAGCGATGGAGAACACGTTGCCAGTCCCAATCTGCGCATCGTAAAGATGCGCCATGAGCCGATGGAATCATCAAAGCCGTATGATTTCTGTCTCATGAACGATACTCCTCCATCGGGGACGTAGCAGCTGCCACAGTTTCAATAAGGATTCCTACTACTACTCAGAAGAAGAAGAAGACAGTCGCTGCTACACCACAGAAACCCGCTCTAGAACGCTCGGATGAGACGATGGATCTGGACCTCATCTTTCAGCAGGCTTTGGACCAGGAAGAAACATGCGACTGCTAAGTATGCAACTGTATGTTAATCTTATCTGTGCAAACTCATCTTTTACTGAATATTTAGAGATTGATCCAATGCGTACTATAGATATGCTTAGAAAATATTTATTCAGATATTCATTGCTCAATGTTAGACACTTGTTGTTGTTGTTGTACTATATTATTTAAATGTTTTATTCATAAAATTATACGCTTTATATCTCTCTATATCTATCTTGACTTCTTATTTAGCCTTTGACACCCGGGTTAAAATAAAAAAAAACTGTCATCGATTCCTGTACGATGTATGTAGGTAAGCAGAGGTTCCATATCTGTATAGTGCGATTCTGCCTCCGAGTCGTATCCACCCAGTCCCTCATCACCACTGCTCTCCATTGTTTAGTCCCCCTCACCCTACACTGTTCATGTTTATAGCCTAACACTCTCCCCTATATGTGTATGTGCCAGTCAGAGAAATAAGACAGATGTTGAGGTGATCAAACTCATTTTATTAAAACAACAATAATAATAGTAGTACAATAAAGTCTCTAATCTACCATAAGTCGTCTAAAAAACTGTCTTATAATAAAATCATCATTCTGAGAAAGTGTTCGTACAATCACAGTCAGCTTACACACAAGTCTTTTATATAAGTAGTACAAGCAATAGCCACCACATAGTATTGCTAGAGGATCCTGAATAAAAGTAGAGTTAAATATCCAACCACGATAGCACTGTTTATTTAACCAAAGTTGTACACGAGGCGGAGGCAGCTGTCTAAAGGAATCAAATACTTCCCCCCATCCATGAGGCAGAAGACCACATGGGATCCAATGTTGACCGGGTAGATTGTCAGTATCAATATTGACAATGAGGCCATTATCCGGCTTCTAGGGTCCAACGGGGAAACGATTTGCAGGGTAGACAACTAGAGAGTTCTTATCCAAGCGGTGGTGTGTGTGTAGATTGGAACGCACGACTCTTTTCTGACCGAGAGCGGGGCTCGAGAAGGAGGCAGTAGACGAGAGATTGGTAATATTCTTCGTGAGAATGCACCCCGCCATGGAATATGACCCTGAAGGCGATATGGCTGCGGAGTTGCAGCGGTGGTGTAGGCTCACAAAGGGAAGCAGTTAATTTGTATAGAACATCGTTAGCTCTTAAAGTCCATAAGCACTTGATGCTGACGTGTGATTTCCACCTTTGCATCGAAAACGGCCATAATAATCACGTTCATGGACTTAGTAAGTGCATTACCAATCTTAAGCTCCAATCCAAAATTCTCCTCAGTATAGGATTGTGCATGTCCAACCACTGTTAGATCGGGTGTTAGATTAAATGCAAACAGGGCATAGCCTCCTGCAGTAAAGTCTTCGAGTGATATCAATGTTCTCAACGCAATTAAATATTTCCAAACCCTGTAGCAGACCAGCGATATACTCTCGTACACATTGATTTTTCAAAGTCGTGTGTAAGCGGTCGGAAGGGGATACCCTCCCAATAGAGCGCCAGATGTTCCAGTGAATTGTGTTTAAATTCAAATGGATTGCGTATAATATCCCCATTATAGACCTTGTTATCAACCATACCAATAATGACTATTTTTGGCATGGGACAACGAAATAACCCATTTGGTATATGACTCATTGTCCTCGCAGGAATAGTATATGTCTGCATAGTTGTATGTTGTAGAGGGTAGATTGCATTCTGTGTCACAAGCTGTTTTTCATGCTCCATGATAGTTCCGGGGAGACCTTAACCCATCTAACATAGAGAACGGCTTCCTCAATAATTATCTTTGAAGCGTTTTGAGTAGCATCACTGTTATTAAAGAGATGAAATTCTGGCTTTCTACGAACCAACTTAATGTGTACATTTAGCCGACTGAGAAGATACTTGCCCTGTTAACACATATCCAGACACAAAGGACCACAGAGGTCAATCGATTCACCTCCCTAAACGCTATTCAGACGTTTGATATATCAACAGTTTACCGCCCCGTCTACTTCCATATGCTCTGCAGTATCCTTGATAAAGTCAGATGTTAACAACTGGAGTGGTATTCATAAACAGGGAATGGAGAATTTCTCAATTTTTTCTACGATTTTTCTCACTTTGGTATTCATCAACATTGGGGAAGGAACATTTCGTTGTAGAAATGTGCACCCCACATTTATTTGGTATTAAAAAACAACCAAACATTACGTCATGATGTGTGCATTTCTGTTGAATGGTTTTGGTCTGCTTTCTTAACACATTATAGCTATTCGTTAGCTTGGTATATAGCCGCAATCAAAGCGCATCAAACACGGCGTATAATTTATCTGCAAATATAC